>NW_024121210.1:42404759-42704910 GCF_016745375.1 Pimephales promelas | reverse complement strand
AAGCTACAGTCCGTCGATTTTCCTCTTTGTCGCCATCTCTGTTTGAAATCTGAATTGCAGTTATTCTTGTGGAAATATCATTAGGAAACATGGATTAGCTTTCATTGTTATGCTGATGATACTCAGCTGTATATTTCTTCAAAATCTAACAAACTTACCAATTCACAAAATTAACGGAATGCATAGCTGATATAAAAAAATTGGATGACTAGTAATTTCCTACAACTAAATTCTGAAAAAACAGAGATTCTAATTATTGGAACAAAAAACTTCAACCCTTGAATGCTGTCTAACACTTTATGGCTGCTCTGTTGAGTCTTAGCCGTCGGTTAGAAACCTGGGGGTGCTCTTTAATACCAATCTCTCATTTGAAAATCACGTTTCGAGATCTATAAAATCGCATTTTTCCATCTTAAAAATATGTCTAAATTACGGCATATGCTCTCATTGACAAATGCGGAACAATTAGTTCATGCGATCATGACATCAAGGCTAGATTATTGTAATGCTCTACTGGGTGGTTGCCCTGCACACTTAAAGGGTTAGTGTGGTGAGCAGGACGGCCGAGGGACGTGAGAGAAAGTCGCGAGGCTGGTGGTGCGATTGCTAATGAGCAGCACCTGTGAAGCACACCGGTCTCGCATCTCTCACGAAGGAGCGGAGCCATAAAGGGGGAGCGACGCAGTGGATGATCGAGAGAGGAACAGGCCTGCTTTTATTTGTATTTTATATTTTATTTGGTAAGCCAGCAGTCGTCCGTGAGGGGCTGCTGGCCGGTATTTATGTTTTATTTTGGGTAGCCAGCAGTCGTCCGCGAGGGGCTGCTGGCAGGTAATTGGTTTGTTTATTTTATTTAAATAAAGTTTTATTTTATTATTATTATCCGGTTCTTGCCTCCTTCTTCCCTGAACCTTGTTACAGTTAGTTCACCCCAAAATGGGTGACGACTTTATTTCAACTATTCGTTTATTTCTCCCTCTGCGCGAGTCAGGTTACTAGTTTAATAGAGTAAGCTTCTGTTATTGTACGTCACACGCATCACACACACATGACCAGCGTCGGCCAATAGTGAGCCTACGTGTGACGTAGCTTTACGCAATCACACTACGTTAACTGACTACAGGCCCATGGAGAAGGAAGTGAATAGTTGAAATAAAGTTGTTATTTTTGTTTGTTTTTGCACACAAAAAGTATTCTCGTCGTTTGATAAAGTTAAAATTGAGCCACTGTAGTCACTTGGACTATTTTAACGATGTCTTTAATGACTTTTCGATGCCAGCAAGAGTCATTCCCTCAGGAAGCCTATGGACTAGTATACTATGCAGGAGCGATCTCAATATCTTAAATATCTTAATTTGTGTTCCGAAGATGAACGAAGGTCTTACGGGGTTGGAACAACATGAGGTTGAGTAAATACTGACAGAATTTTCATTTTTGGGTGAACTATCCCTTTAATAAACAAACTTCAGCTGGTTCAAAACGCAGCAGCTCGAGTTCTTACAAGAACCAGGAAGTATGACCATATTAGCCCGGTTCTGTCAACACTGCATTGGCTGCCTATTAAACATCGTATAAATAATTTTAAAAAAAATTGCCGATTACTTACAAAGCACTAAAGGGTTTAGCTCCCCAGTACTTGAGCGAGCTCTTAACGCATTATATTCCTTCACGTCTATTGCAATCTCGAAATTCCGGCCAGTTGATAATACCTAGAATATAAAAATCATCTATGCTAATATTAGTCTCTCTGTTTATCACGAGGGACCCTCTATGGTGGACCTGCGCCTGGACCCATCCCTACTCATCCTTAAGTGCCGGCGACATCGGCACTGATCCTCAACAACTCGTCTCCATACCGGCGTGATTACTTCGTCTTCCAAACAGATGGAAATGGACAAATACTCTTAATGTTTCAATCCAATTTGACTTGTAATGCTGCCCGAATCACGCACTGTTTCTTCGTTGGCCAGGGGAGAACTGGCCCCCGACTGAGGCTGGTTTCTCACAAGGTTTTTTTCTCCATTCTGTCTCCTGATGGAGGTTTGGTTCCTTGCCACTGTTGCCTTGGCTTTTGGCTTGCTTAGTTAGGGACATTTAATGTTCAACAATATTACTGATCTGTGTTGCATTATTTTCAGGTTATCACTGTGAAGCTGCTTTGATACAATCTGTATTGTAAAAAGCGCTATATAAATAAAGGTGACTTGACACTTTACGTGGGTTGTACCTCGGCACGGCACAGCGCAGATGAACACAATGTTTAAGGAGAGTGTGCAGCTGTCAGTCACACGCCGGTGTGGATACTGTCATTCGGAATCACAGATTCTACTTTTTGGAAGTATGATCAACATAAGAATCTTCATCCTAAAATGTAATCTGAAAAAGTAATTAACATCCACGTTTGTTCCGACCAACTGGGGAAAAAAGCATTGCAGTAAATCGCGCTGATTAAATCTAACGTCAAACCGTGAAAATTATACTTTGTTCTCAAATTGTTAATGGTAACAACATCAGCATTGTGTGACTACATTTAATGCCCTTCCGATATTTATCCTTTTTTTCTCATGGGCCCGGTTGCAGTCTTTTTTTTTTTTTTTGCCAGTCCGAAGTCTAACGTCTTTTGCATTTTACAGAGGGTGAATCTGTTGTCACTGGTGATTGTCATTTGAACCTTTCTGGATCCGCCATCAAATTGATAAGTTTAATTATATCAAGTGCTGTGAGAAAAAGCTATAAATCTCCACCTCATATATCCTCACACTCCTCAGATCCACAGACTCTTCTTTTTGTGTACAGATGTGACGTAATGACGCAAAGACATGCTCGGATTTCCAGTAAAAATCCACCAGTACCACTGGAATTAAAACATTATTAAAAGCTTACCACTTTGAATCGAGCTAGGCAAGCAGATAGCGTTGAATACTGGCTGGTTTTGTACTTTCTCAAAAAAAAAAAAAAAAAAAAAAATTGACCATTTTTAACCCAAAAAAGTTACAGACTGGAGCTTTAATATATAAACAACCTTGGTGAGCATAAGATACTTCTTACATTAAAACTATTTTTTTTTTAAATCTTACTGACCCCAAAATGTTAGTGCAAATAATAGTGTACTTTTATTATTCAATACGATATTATAATTTTAATTACATATTTTAAAGTCAAATCAATTTGTACTTGTATTAATTTATCATTATCATAAATGCAAGAATTGATATATAGCTGGCCTAAATTATGATAAATGTTACATTGAAGGGATAAAATAGTTTTCAGGCAGATTTGTTGCAGATATATAAAATTAGAGGAGTCTGACTGATAAAAATAAAAACTGGAAAGAGGGCAGAGTTGGCAGGAGAAGTTCTTAAGCGTACAGATTCTTAATTTAAAAAAATCCCCCTCGGGCTCTCTCATCTCATCTGGAACGAACGGTGTGCCCCGTCTTACCATGTCCTCATCTGTGTCCTTGACTTTAAACATGCTCCAGGCCTTCCCGTCTTCACTGTACGCCACTTTATATGATTTCACATACTCGGGGCTTCCGATTCGCTTGGCACCCTGTGTTATCAATCCGGTCACTCTCATCCTGCGCTGTAGATTTATCTGTGAGGGGACAGCACAAAATCCATGGCCTCAGCTTACAAGATGAACGAGTGAAGCCTCGTGGGCTGTGGGGTAATAATTTGTCCCTATCAGAAATTGCTGTGGTATAGAAAATAATGGTTGTGTATCTGGAGAGGGGCTGTGTGGAAGTAAGCTATGAAAGTTTTCACTGTAAAAAGCAAATAAATCAGATTTAAATTGTAAATAGAGTCCTCCAGTCGGGTTCTGGACGTAAAAAACGCCATTAATTTTTTTCCACAGCGAAATGTTTTTTATACGTATAAACAGGGCCTGAAATTAATACTCGCCAAGCAAGTAGAAATCAGCGTCGGTGAGTATATTAAACCGTGTCAATCACCAGTTACCCGGTAACATGCTTATGAATTGTAACAATGCAATGTTGTGAGAATATAACGTGAACAAACTGCTGTATCATTGCGAATGTTTAAGCCTTGCCAATTTAAAAATTCGAGCACAAGAATGCGAAAAAGGGAACTCAATTCGTTACTCGCTCACTGTCTGAAGTTTTCTGTCCACAAACATTCGAAGCGTGCTGCCAGAAAGCCGCGTTTCAGACAGAATACTGAATTGAGCTCTCTTTCGCGTCTTCTTGCACTTGAAAGGACAAATTCACATGAGGTATCCTAGTAAACATAGTTGTTATGTCTTAAGTGGACGTAAATAGTTGAGAAAGAAAACGTGTACAGTATCAGTATATCTGTGGATCCGTGCAGGTCTTTGTGACATCAGCCTAATAGTCCTGCTGCTATCAGTGTCATTCATTTTGCCTGTCCCTTAAACACACTGTAAAAAAATGTGGTCTATGCAGACAACCCAGGCTCCACAAATGGCAACAAAAACAAACTGCGGCAACCCGTTCCACAAAACATAACAAACTGTTCCAGCCAATAACTGACAAGAAGGCCCTGTGGGTGGGGTTTAGGGGGCTAGTGCACGGATGAGGAGGAGGGAGGGTCTATCTAGCCTCCAATTTTGAAAATAGTTTAAAAATCAATAAGAAGTCACGTCACTCGACATTGCTTAGCCTTAGAGCACCTTTAAACGTACAGTATGCGATTTTTGGCCACCAGGGGTCACACATTTAAAATAATAACAAAAGACGTACTTTGATGACGTCGGGAAAGAGCGTGGGCTCACGGTAGTTGTTGTCGCTGTCAATGGCAACCAGCTCAGCTCATGGCATGACATCATCGTTTCACAAAATATAGACGAATCCGGCGAAACTACCGGATGTAAGCGGGCGCCATTACTGAGCTGTTGGTGGGTAGCGATGCGCCATTGCCTCCTATTGTTTTAGTTGCAACTTGCGTCCACTGGAATAAACAGCCCGCGATTTACGACTGTCACTAACGTTACAACATTACCCCTTGTATAATGTCGAGTGGGTAAACAGTTTCCGTTATAAATTGTTTAAATTGTGGCAGTAAAATTTCAATTTTGAAGAGAAAACATTGTGAATACCCCGGGTCGACAGCCCCTGTCTGGTGCCGTACGGTTTACACAGATTTCCTGGGCGAGTACAAGACGCGGACATTCGCGTATAATAACAATTATTTAATGACATAAGTAAAAAAATATAATAAATATGTGATATAGTGATCAGCAAAATCTCCTCTCTTGCTGTTTTTTCTATTCAATTAACATGCTATGGTCATTAAATGGCTTTCCTGAGCTAAATGTAACGTTATGTGACATTTTTCTCCTGCTGTTATATTGACCTCTTTCCATGGTTTAAAAACACTAATTGGTCGATATTATGTATACTTTCTAGCTGTAACGTTACCTTACCCTTGCCTGTTGCAATGTGAAAATGAGATAAATAATGGACACAAATGAAAAACATGAATTTGTTTATTTGATTACATTCATTTATTTATTTATTGTTGCCAAATGGACAGATCTTTTTATAGTTTCCTCGTTAGCAAACGTTAGCCTAGCTAGCTTGCCAAGCTATTTTCATAAATAACATTAATCTGTAAGATCGTTTGTACCTTCATCTGTGACTGGAGGCCACTGCAGTCACAGATCAAACCAACATGTCATTCTGCCTGGCTGTAGCTGTCATCGAGGGTGCGTTCGCGTTATCACCGAGGTTTGTTTACATACCGGTGCATATGTCTATATGCCTGTGTAACAGCTCAGTAATGGCGTCGCCACAAGATGGCAGCCTACACAGAACGCTCGTCGGATTCGTCTATACGGATACGGCATCTCTCTGTAGATTTAGCTTGTCGAGAAGCTTTAAATGTTTATCTGTGTCATGCTTTTTCTCCTGTCCCAAATTCTTCTCGGGTCATATTTTTCACCCGTACGTTTGAGCTTTACTGAGCTGGCTGTAGCAGCAGAACGTGCAGGCAAAGCGTAATCGTGGTCCATAACTAATACAGACGAATATAAATATTTATATTACGCTCCTTCAATGAATGACCTATTTAGAACATGTTTCATATATAGGGCGCACCGGATTATAAAGCACATAAGATACTGAAGTCAAACGTTTGACTGGGTTTGCATTATGCATCCACTATGTGCTAAAGGCTAAAGGGAATAGTGAGCGCAGCGCGCGGCGCCAGATGTGAGGCGTTTATTTAGTAAGCATGAGCGCGCTGAAGTGGGCACGTACATTCGCAGCCTGACTCATATGAGTATTCAATGTGCGCGGCTCGCTAACAGCAACAGTTGGCTGTTTTGAATGAGACGACACGGTTACTGTGAACGGGGAGCGCTTTATGCGCGAGCAGCACCGGGGACAGTGTGTCTGTTAAGAGTGAGCGCTCGTGAGCGGGCACGTGATTTACACACATAAAAATACGCACTACTTTTTTTCTTCGTCATTTTCTTTGCTTTATTGGCGGTAGTCCAGTGTTTCCCTTTGTGTTTGGCGGTTTCGCCGGGTTCCGCGGGAAGTTAGAGAAAATAGAGGAGTCAAAGGTTATATAACGCCATAGACGGGCGACGAAACGGAAATAAAGAAACGTCCCGTGTCTTCGAATTAAACTATAAATTTCTCCGTATTTGAAAGTTGGTGCAAAACTGTCGGGATAATGTAAGTACACATCTAATAGAAATATATAACATAGATAGAGTTATTTTTGCTATTTTTAAAGCAGAAAAAATACATATTGTGGCTTTAATGGAAATCAATAACAAAAGACAAAGAGAAAATCACTTACTGCTCTTGTCTGAATAACTTTTTTAACTTTAATAAAGATTAGACTATGTTTAAAAGACTACGCAGCCATTTTACATTTTTACAACAGCCATGTTATTTTATATTTGTTTACTTTATTAAATTTCAGAATCTGAAAATCGTGAATTTTGCAAAAACACTTTCATGGTCTGTAAAAAATATTTATAGCTGCTGGTAAATTTTCTGGTAAATAAATTAAAGAGCCCCTATCATAGCATTTGAAATGTTCCTATTTTTGTTTTAGGAGTTCCAAAAAACAGTTTAACATGCATGCAAGGATAAAAAACACTTTATTTGTCTCATAATATGCATTTATTTTTAACTGATTTGCTCACCGACTCCCAAATGATTCGTACAACGACTCTTTGCGTGACGCTAATCAGCGGTGATTGGTCTGATGACAGACCTGGTCTGTTATTGCAACGCATAAACATATTGATAAAGCACTGCAGTACTACAAGACGCTCTATTCTTTATGACAATTCCAATAACAGCGACACACATTTCACATATTTAAAAAAAATGACATTGCAGACACATACTGCCTCGTGTCCCGACGCAACAAAACCGTTCAAAATCCATAAAAGCAACAATTATTAATAATACTTTCAGGTTGTGATTCGAAGGAGGAAGCTGATCCATATACACTGGGTGAGTAAGTTACTGAGCCCTCCTTCAGGAACAACCGCTTGCAAATCCACATTTGAATTCATTTATGTTTTTGAACTAACGTTATTCGTCAATAAAATGATGAGAACACAATCGGGCTATACTGTTGTGGTATCGTTGCAAATATGAACTCTAACCACCGATTCTTCACATGCTCGTCCCTGGTAAATGAAAACAAAGTGGCTGAACTATCTTTGCATTGTAGAAAACAGCGTCTTCTCGACATGATGCTATGATGAAGTATTTGAACGTGTAGACTTCAAGTTTACACTTCCGTCTGCGTGCGCAGTAACTGGGCGCGGCCAATGACCTCTCTACGTCACGATGTAACAGCTAATGACTCGGTTCAAAAACAATTCATTTCATAGACTCAGAGTCGACTCTCACTTTTGAAAGACAATAACTTTATATACGGTGCACTTTCAGATATAAATCTTTGCAGGATGTTTTCATTCCCTTAGAGCTATATTCCACACCATATGAACAGTCATTTTCAAAAATCCATGATAGGGTCACTTTAAGTCACCGGCCATTGGCAGGTGTGGAAAGAAGTTCGTTTTAGGCCCTGCTTGTAAACCTTACAAGACCTGCACCTGTTGGGAGTTGTGAGGTTGTTAAATATTAATTAGTGGTGAAAAACTACATTACCCATGATGCAGTACAGAAAATTCCACTCATCAGAGAGTGGTGGTGAGCAAATCACCCCAAAAGAAGTACTCAGTCCCAATGAAGCACCACGACTGACGTAATCTAGTCGGCGTATTTTGCAACAAATTTAAAATATATTGTTTCTATAGATATTATTATCAACTTTCAGTGAATAGTTTTTTTTCACCATAGTCTTTAATTCAATTATGTAATTTCCAATGCTTCATGGGATTGTAGTTCTTTCCATCAGGAAAGTCATTAAGTCTGACTAAATGGAAAAAAAATGCATCCAGAACCAACACCGCTGAAACTTCCCGCTGGCGGGAACTAATGAACTCTGATAGTGGCTGTTAATTACTAAAAAATTGGTAACAGTTTACAATAAGATTTCATTAGTTAACTACATTAGTTAATGAATAATGAACCACTTCTACAGCATTTATTAATCTTTGTTAATGTTATTTCAAAATGTACTACATTATTAAAATCAAAAGTTGTTAACATTAGTTAATGCACCGTGAACTAACATGAACGAACAATAAACAGCTGGATTTTTATTAACTAAAGTTAACAAAGAGTTTCAAATACAGAAATAAATGTTAAAAGTTCATGTTAGTTAATACATTAAAAAATGAGACCTTAAAAGAAGTGTTACCAAAAAATTCATACAAATTAAATGTATTTTATTTATTATCAATGTGTACATTTTCATTTTAAACATTTGTTTTTGCTTTAGTACAAAGTAAAGCCCAATTGTGTCATGTTGAAAACAAAGTCTTCACACCACACATTTTTATTTGGGGTCCTTGCCATCTAGTCATTTGAAAACCCCATTATAGGTTGGATCACCACTTGATGTACAATATAAAATGTGGGTCTTGATGCAGAAACCAACTCTGATGCAGCAATGAGAACATATTAGGACTAGACAAACAGGTAATGCCGTTTTCCAGCAGCAAATTGAGGTCTTATTTAAAAGCATATTGGCATCAAAGACTTCTTTAATCTTGAGAGCACAAAAATGGAGTCAGGCTGATGCAAGACGCCAAACAGAACAAGGCCGGGACGCTGGTGTTGTGTGGGCATAGCTGGTGGAAGAGTGTGGTTATCACTTAAGTCATTACTGTGGCTGTGAATGCACAGAATGTTCTTTCTGTGTGTCTCTTAATGAAATCGTGACTTTAAAAGACTTTAAAATCTCTGATGCAATTTGCCTCCAAGTATAAACTAATTACTGTGGGGTGTTTATGATTTTCTTTGAAAGCAGTAACTGTGCTGGATGATTGGTTTACAGCTTTGAAGTTATGTTAAGTAAGTTGTTAAAGGGATAGTTCACCCAAAAATGAAAATTCTGTCAGTATTTACAGCCCCTCATGTTGTTCCAACCCTGTAAGACATTTGTTCATCTTCGGAACACGAATTAAGATATTTTTGATGAAATCTGAGAGCTGGATCACTCCTCCATACTAGTCCATAGGCTTCTTGAGGGTTTGAAACTTGCCGGCCTCGGAAAGTTATTAAAGACATGGTTAAAATAGTCCAAGTGACTACAGTGGCTCAATCTTAACTTTATCAAGCGACAAGAACACTTTTTGTGCGCGAAAACAAACATAAATAACGACTTTATTTCAACTATTCATTTCCTTCTCTTTGGGCCTCACACGTAGTCACACGACGTCACACGTAGGCTCACTATTGGCCGACGCTGGTGTGACGTACAACAACAGATCGACCAGAGAGAAGGAAATTAATAGTTGAAATAAAGTCGGGTTTTTTTGTGCACAAAAAGTGTTCTCGTCGCTTGATAAAGTTAAGATTGAGCCACTTTAGTCACTTGGACTATTTTAACGATGTCTTTAATAACTTTTCGAGGCTGGCAAGTTTCAATCCCTCAAGAAGCCTATGGACTTGTATGGAGGAGTGATCCAGCTCTCAGATTTCATCAAAAATATCTTAATTCATCTTCCGAAGATGAACGAAGGTCTTACGGGGTTGGAACAACATGAGGATGAGTTTTTTTTGGGTGAACTATCCCTTTAAGCTCGTGGTTTTGCTAAGGCAAGCAACACTATTACTATTACTCAATTTTTGCACATATATAGATATTCAGTTATTCAAAAATGAGATGAGACTTGAATGTGTACTGTATTAAGAAACGAATAGTCTTTATGGTGACGTTAGATTGGCAGATTTTCATTTAATGGAGTCAATGTGGCAGGATTACCTGAATCCACGGATATCGATCGCCCTCGGCTGCGCTCCAGGCATTGACGAGGCCCTTCTTGTTGAGTCGGGCGAAGTACGGGAACCACTTCTGCAGGCCGAACAGAGCTCGATGTGTGGAGGAAGCTGTTACCTGCTGGTTCGAAATGATCCCCCCTTCCATTCCTAAAGGTCCAGAACATTCTGAGAGAATAGACAGAGAAAAGAGATGGTAAGAAAAATCGCATATAACATATTCTCATCTTAAAATATTCAGTTGTTTCCTTCTCATAGATATTTAACTGGATTTTGCTTAACCCTCTGGTGCTGTTCAGTCATATTCTGTTTTTTTTGTTGTTGTTGTTGTTGTTTTTTGTAGAATTTTTTACTTCATCGGAATGGTACCAAACTTGGTAAAGGTTTTGGCACTTGCTGTGTGAACACACAAAAATATCATGGACATGGTTAAATGGTCCTGAACAAAAGAGTCACACTTGTATTGTTGCGGTCAAAAGTGACCACATTGGAAATGAATGGGAGATGGATTGCATCTATTGGAAAAGTTTGGTACTACGCCCAAACAAAGTCTTACTGAAAGCTCATGTTTTAAGATATCAACCTCAAATTTGGAACACAGCTTTTTTACATTTATGGCTTTTCTCACAGTTTTGGAGTAAATGTGTTTTGGAAAATATATATTTCATTAAAAAAAAATTAAATGAGTATTTTTGTGCATTTTTTTTATAAAAATAAATGTAAAATTGTTTTTCACTTCAGCAATAATCTCTTTAAAAAGAGAAAAAACTTAAGTCTGTGCTCCAAAGCATTCAATATTGATGTCAGTTTAAAGTGGAAATTTCATTTTCATGTCTATGCTCAAAAACGGAACGAATGACTGTTCTTCTGACTGAATCAAATGCATACAGCACCAAAATTAGTATAGTTTGATTTAAGAACAGATGACTCTTATGAGTCAATTGTTTTTAGTTAATCAACAACAACATACCACTCGAACAGTGAAGTACGATTCCTGCAAAAATGACTCTTGTGAGCTGGTTCTTGTTAGTGAATCAGTCACGTACAGCTTAAAACTGTTTTATGTTAAGGTAAAGTTAAAGATACACAGGAGTTTTGTCAGTTAAAATAAATGAATGAAATATATTGTTCAGTGTATACGGCTATTTAGCTAAGACATGTTATTTTAGTATTATTGAGAGTATTATTTTACTATATAGTATTATTTAGTATTATTCTACTTTTTTAAAATAAATTGTTTTTTTAAAATTAAAGTTTTAGTATTTTGAGGTTATTTTTATGTCTTTATAGTATTTTTTATTACTTATTTCAGTTTTATTAATTTAAGTTGAAATATTTCCTTGGAAACTAGCTGAAATCAAATAAGCATAAGTTTTAAAAAAAATACACACACACACACACACACACACACATATATATATATATATATATATATATATATATATATATATTTAATGTTATTTCAGTTAAAGGAAATTTTATTTGAAGTAACGAAAATTGTTTTTTTATGTTTTTTGTTAACTATAATAAACCCTGACTAAGACCAATAATTAGAATGCATTTATGCGACCTCTGTTTAAAAATATATTTAAAAAGTCTGAAAACTTAACTTATGTGAGAATTTTAATCTAATTATTATCAAAATTATCTTATTTGGAAAAGTCTCTTGAAGTATTAATAGAAAATGTTATTTTTTCTTTACGAACAAATATAATAAGGGAAGATGAAGCAATTCAAAGAATACCACAAACGCAGAGTTCTTTGTTCTCAAATGCTAATATGATAATATCATTCTCGCAGGTTCCCGCCACAGGCTCCGTATCGGCCCCTGAAATGCCATCTTTCTCCGGTTTGTCCTCAAAAACATCTGTCAGCTCTGAACTTTTGGAGGCAACGTCCTTGGATTCATCGATGGATGTTGTGTCCTTGCTCTCACACACAGAGGTGTCTTCACTCTCGAAGCCTAAGATGTCCTCCCTTGGGTCATCGCTGTCATCGTTTCGTCCACCTGTGGAGATGTAGCTCGCTCGCTGGGACATTAACGGAGTACTTGAACCATCTCCACTTAATGATCTCGCCGACTGGGTGGATTCGAAAAGGAGCCGCAGGCTGTTCAGACTTGCCCGTAGGGAGCTTTGCCTGCTGTGCTTGGACAGCATGATCACAAACCAAACCGTATCGAGGGATCTAACTTTATATGTGCTCCTCTGAGAGCTGTTTAAGTAAGAGTGCATGACTGTAATCTTCAGCTAATTCTTTTATGCATTCATAGATGTGTTAAGCTACAGATGGGAATATCTTGTTTTGAGTTAGCACAAAAAATACCAACAAATAAGTCACGGTTATGTAAGCGTTGGTATTCTCTCGAGTCCTAGAGCGTACGGTGAGTTATGAGGCGTTTCTGGCATGCTCAGGCGCACAAACGTCTAGGAAAGTTGCCTGGACAAAAATAAGCAAAACAGAATCAGTTCCCCGCCCGAAGTCATTGAAATGACAGAATGATTTCGTGAGCAATGTGGTACCCTACTCTGTCAATGTCATATTGGCCTCATTCACTCAGATTCTCCTAAAAACCCTGTCGAAGGCAGATGGCTCTCATCCCCAAGTTGACAGACATAATCTAGTTTTAGTTTTCTCCTCGAGAGATGATGACGAATATTTATGCACATGGGTTTAATTAAATGAGGTGATGAAGTCGATTCTCGCTTACTGTACTGACAGTTCCGCCCCATGTATTCGCCAGGACATTGGCAGGTGTAGTTCGCTCGCAGGTCTGTGCAGCTGCCTCCATTTTTGCAAGGATTTTTTTCGCACTCGTTAACATCTGAAAAGACAAGCAGACATCCACGGACACATCAGGAAATTATCAAAAGCGTCAACTTGAAAAAAGATCCTAAATGTAAAATATAGTGTCACAATATATCGCAATACAATATGTATCGTGGATAGTGACGATGTGAATAGTTCACCCAAAATAAAAATTCAAGTTTTCAGAGTTTTAGAGTCAGTAGCCTACTACATCATGTTGAATATAATGTATTAAAATGCAACAGGGGATTATTTGATAATGCCAAATGTCTTATGTTACCAGTAGAAAGAGGCCTACATACTGTATATAGTCAGTTACAGAGTGCAAGCATCGGCTATTCATCTAAAATAATTCGGTAACATTTTACTTGAAGGGGTGTTCGTAAGACTGATATGACACCTTCATAACCATGACATGACATTAAGTGTCTTTCACTCAATAATGTTGTTTAAGATGTATTTGTTATGACATCTCGACATAAATCATAACATCATAAGCTGTCAGTGTCTTTGTCATGACAACTTGACATAACTTAAACTGTCATGTGATTGGCTTTGACATCGGCTGTCGTGAGGCCATTATAACTGTGTCATCATGAATATTTTTCGTGACCTCAACTACAGTGGTACTTAAAGTTTTAATGGCTTCATGACGGCCAATGTCAAAACCAACCACCTGACAGTTTAATGTAATGTTAACCAATAAAGCTAGGTGGTTTCTTAAGTTTGATAATTAATCTGCTATGTCATGTTTATGACAGGTTGTGTTGTCTTAGTAATGTCAAGTTGTCATAACAAAGATATCTCAAACAATGCCATATTTGCATTAAAAATGTCATAACTGAGCCAATGACACTTAATGACAGCTGTCACAAACATGCATAAAACTTCCTTCATATTCATAACATATGTCATGTCATGATTATGGTGTTATGTACACCCCTTTAAGTAAAGTGTTACCAATAATTCTGTATTTTCAGCCTCAGTATCATGAATATTTTTTATTCTGGTGTCACCATTGTCCTTAGCATTGGGTTTCTAGCACCAAGTCCAAGCTTATTCATTTACACACACACAATGTAAAACCAAATTTAATCAACAGTAAAAATTTTGTTAACCTTTTATCATATGTCTTGGAGTATCGCAATAATATCGTATCGTGAGTTCAGTATCGTGATATGTATCGAATCGTGACATGAGGGTATTATTACACCCCTAATCGTTTCTCATTAAGTGTTGATTTGCCACAGCGATGAAAAATTTCTCTCATCATACAGTACTGATTTACATCGAAAGTTAAACTTGCTAAGATAAACTAAATACAGATAGAAATATTATTGCTTAAATGTTGTCCACAGGAGACTTTGACACTGAAGTATCTACTTTTTCTCATTTCAAGCTTAAGCAATTTATAGGGAAATGTACACATAATATTGTGTTTGCCACCAATTCACTAAAACACAAAAGTTACGAATTGCCACGAAAGTTCGCTTGATGTTAATTTCATAAGCAGGCTTCGTGACAGACCCCTGGCAGAAAAGCTCATGTTGTCCCATCTTAGACTTTGATTTTTAAGCAGAACAAAAGGAACTCAAGAGACTCGTTACAAACAGCATGACGAGGGATCATCCGAGCAGAAATTCAGGGATCTGCAAGGTGGAGCAAAGATCTATTGTGTCAGGTATCTGACAGAGATAAAGCACACCTTTGGGTTTTCCACAGCAGAATATCTCTTGAGGGCAACAACAAAATCCACAGCTAAAACAGAGTCACTTCAACAACCTCAAGAACAAACGTGGGATTTAAGGATCTGATTTTAGATTGCTATGATGGTGTGGTGTCAAAGTAAAAAGAAAAGCTAAAGGAATAGGACTTTTAAAATCTCATTGCAATTTCAAAACTCACTGTTTACATTTTTTGAGGGAAATGTGAGTGGGTCTTGCTCATTACAATTCTAAATTGTTTTGGAAGGTTTCCAGCACTTTGTTGCAAAGGTTTTCAGAGTAGTTGCTATACGGTTGCTGTACTAGCCTAAAACTGGTCTCTAGATATGCCTCAATTCCCCTCTCAGTCTACAGGATTTTTTTTTTTTTTTGCTCATTTTATCAGAAAGTAGAGCACAGTGGTAGAAATAGTGACACAATTACACCACAGATGTAGTTCAGTTTAGTACTGAAAATTACAATCTTGTTACATTTATGTGCATTTTACAAGTACTGGTGCAAATACCACTAAACTGACTACCGCAAACTTAGTAAATCACCTTGCATGAATCATATAAATACTCTCCACCCATAAATTTTGCGTCTCAAAGGGAAACTCCTATCAATGCATATGCAATAAGGTCAGCCGCGAAAAATAATTGTCCATGCTTTTTCAAAACTAATTCTCATTGTGTGTCTTTAGTAAATCCTGACAGTAGTTTTTAATTTCAGAAGAGGGTTTGCGTTGGCTCAAGCTGTTAGTAAATCTGGCCCTTAGAATTTATATTTGCATTGTGAACATCAGAATATGTCACATTCACGAAACAGTTCAAAAGTGTAGGGTAGCAAGAAAGAAATGAGTCATACATGAATTCAGCAGGTACACATTAAACTGATCAAAAGCCAAAAGACAGTAGGCCTATAAAATGTTACAAAATGTACATTTCAAACAAATGCAGTTTCCCTTTCGTCCTGGGAACTCCAACGTGTCGTCGGGCAGTTCCCTGACAAATTGGGATCATGCTAGGGAGCCAACTGCCTTCAAGAGAATTAAAAACGAGCCAATGAAATTGGCATGCAAAATTTGCATTTCGCGAGCCGCCTACTAGCGCGGATATAAAAAGCGGAAGTAAACAATGCATGACGCTTTTTGCTTCGAAGCCTCACAGAGTGTTACCTGATGCTGTTCTGGATATTGAAGAGAGCCTTCTAGGAAGAAGACTCACCCATGCGTTTCTAGACGTGGTTGACTTCTCCCTCAGGATGATGGCCACAAACACTCTCTCTCGCGTCTGGGCTTAGCACAGGCTGAGGCAGCGTTTGTGGATGAATCATGTTCTCATTGTGGGAATATGACTCTGATGATGCTGCGTTCGAGGCTGAGAACCCTGAAACATAGGGGAGTCCCTTCAGATAATCCTCGATCTAGTTCATCTGCCGGTTTAGTTCGGCAGGCGGCTACTTCAGCGATTCCTGTTGGTGAGTGGATGAGGATCACCGTGAGGAGCGCTGCGACTGGTGAAAGATCTTGTCGGGCGCCTCACGCCTCTCGTAGCGCGTTGCCATCGGTGCTTCCAGTGGAGCGGTCTATCGTGATGCACCTGTGTCAGAAGATTGCTTCCACTTGGCGGGGTGCCCCTTCACGCCCCTCCCTGTAGGTGCCGGTAGGTTTTCCTCTATGCTAACCAGGGATGCCTGCAAGGAAGGTGGAGATGCCGTCTCCACCCTGCATGCCATGGCGCTGTTGCAATTACATCAGGCAAAGGTGCTCCATGACTTGCAGGTGGGTGGTCCTGACCCAGCCCTTCTGCAGGAGCTGCGTGTGGGAACGGACTTCGTCCTCCGGGTGACGAAAGTCACCGCACGTTCGCTGGGTCGGGCGATGTCCAACTTGGTGGTCCAGGAGCGCCACCTCTGGATATGCGGGAAGCGGAGAAGAACAAACTTCTCAACTTCCCCGTATCCCAGGGGGGCCTCTTCTGGGACGCGGTGGAGAACTTAGCCCAGGAGTTCTCCGCCGCCCAGAAGCAGTCGGAGGCAATACGGCACGTCCTGCACAGGAGGCTGGCTGCTGCGAGCCCGTCTTCTGTTGCTGTAGAACCTCCGGCTGCTCCCCCTCGCCAAGGTCATCCTCTGGCGCCAGCTCCCCCACCTCCTTTCTCAGAAATGGGGCACTCTATGGCACCCGCGTCCAGACCTCTGGAAACTCCCCTGGACGGGACGCGGAGGTTCTAGGTGATCTTCCACAGGCTCTGGTAAACACCATCACTTCTGCTAGAGCCCCCTCTACGAGGCGCCTCTATGCGTTGAAGTGGATCCTATTCATCAAGTGGTGTTCCTCTCGCCAGGAGGACGCCCGAACTTGCCCGATCAGAGTCGTGCTTTCCTTCCGACAAGATGGGTTGGAGCGAAGGAAGTCTCCCTCCACCCTCAAAGTCTTTTTTGCCGCAATAGCCGCACATCACGTTGTAGTAGAAGGTAAGTCCGTGGGGACGCACGACCTGATCATCAGATTCCTAAAGGGTGCTAGGAGGTTAAATCCACCTCGTGTTTTGCACTCTGTATCCTCTTGGCACCTAGCTCTGGTACTTAGAGCTCTCCAAAATCCTCCCTTTGAGCCTTTGTTGACAGTGGAGCTGAATATCCTGTCCATTAAGACAGCGCTCCTGTTGGATTTGGCCTCTTTTAAGAGGGTCGGGGATCTACAGGCTTTTTCAGACGACAAATCGTGCCTGAATTTGTGCCCAAGATTCCTACAACTCCCTTCGTGGATCAGGTAGTGAACCTGCAAGCGCTGCCCCAGGAGGAGGCAGACCCAGCCCTGGCTTTTCTCTGTCCCGTCCGCGCCCTGCGGGTTTACATTGACAGAATGCAAAGCTTCAGGACCTCAGATCAGCTCTTTGTCTGTTACAGAGGCCAGCAGAAGGAGAAGGCCGTCTCCAAGCAGAGGTTAGCTCACTGGTTAGTGGATGCTATCACCAGAGAGTATTGGGACTGCCTCAGGGACTGCCATATGTTTCACTATGCCCCTGGGCTAGTACATATGTGTATTCCAGGCATTCCGCCCTTCATCATGGCTTCCGCAGTGTTCCCTTCCTCGTGACGGGTTAGGGCACGCTTTTCCAGTGTTATCCAATGTCCACTGAATGGGTCTTGCGAAACAGCAGTATGACTCCCTAGCTAGCTTCCGTTATTTCTGAAACTACATGGGTAGCGTCGCTGGGCGCTGGAAGGGGCCAGCACCATGGCGTTTTATTAGGGATCCCAATTCGTCAGGGAACTCCCCGACGACACGTTGGAGTTCCCAGGACGAAAGGGAACGCCTCGGTTACGTATGTAACCCTCGTTTCCTGAGTACAGGGAACAGAGATATGTTGTCCCTTCGCCATGTTGCTGTACCTTTGCGGACGACCAGACTCCTCAGTGGAAAGCGTCATGCATTGTGTACTTCCGCTTTTTATATCCGCGCTAGTAGGCGGCTCGCGGAATGCAAATTTTGCATGCCAATTTCATTGGCTCGTTTTTAATTCTCTCGAAGGCAGTTGCCTCCCCAGCGTGATCCCAATTCATCAGGGAACTGACGACACGACGACACGTTTCCGTTCCCTGTACTCAGGGAACGAGGGTTACATATACGTAACCGAGACGATCTCTTTAACTTTCAGGGTTTCCACAAAAATATTAAGCACTAAATATTTTCAACATTTGATTATAATAAGAAATGTTTCTTGAGCAGCAAATCAGAATATTAGAATCATTTCTGAAGGATAGTGTGACTCTAAATACTGGAGTAATGCATTTTCCATCACAGGAATGAATAAAATGTTAACATTAAAATACAACACAGTTTGGTATTTTACAATATTACACTGTTTCACTGTATTTTTGATCAAATAAATGCAGCCTTGGTTGCATAAGTGACTGAGATTTTTTTTTTAAATCTTACCAAACTACACTTAAAACAATAAGTCATTGTAGTTTATTGAACTCTTATTTCAAGAGAAATACATTTATTTACAATATATGACCCCAACAGATTCATAGTGGGGAACGACCATTGGCATTCAACCTTCATACAAGTCATGTGCATCCAAGCACCACTGTCAGATGCGATAGAACAAACTCGTCCTGATTGGAGGGGTTCCCTCCGTGGGGCCAAAGTCCAGGCAGTCAAGCAAGTAAATTGGTGTGAGGAGCAGAGGGGGGTTGGTCATCTGTCATGCTGGATTTGTGGTACTGTACAATACTTTCATGGTAAAAAACAGAGCCTCTGACCTAATAAATGTAATTTTTGAGATGCCCAAGTTCCTTTTGGGTGCCTCTTCACCTCATTCTCCTCTTCTCATTCCATTTCTTAAGAAATGCAAATTCCTTTGTGCTCAGTTGTGCCAAGGCAACTAGGTTAATGAAGTCAGTGGTGCTTCACACAATAAACACTAAGTCAGAACCAGCATCAGATCCTGGCATAGTCGATACAGATGAGGATGCCCCCCCTCACTTCTGCTGCAATCTGTCTGCTCATAAAAGACACCAACATACAACTTGAGATGTTACATCACAGTTGATTTCATTTATATTTTTTAGCTTAATTTATCTTTTTAATTTAATCATTCTTTGGAATGTCCATATTGACATGATAGTATCATGAAGTTGCTGCATATCCATGATGTGAATCTCCCGTTCTAGCACATTCCAAAGCTACTCTATTGGATTGAGATCTGGTGACTGTAGAGACCATTTAAATTTAGTGAATTCACTGTCATGTTCAAGAAACTAGTTTGAGATGATTTGAGCTTTGACATGGAGTGTTATCCAGCTGGAAGTATCTCTCAGAAGATGGTACACTATCTGTGGTCATAAAGAGATGGACTTGGTCAGCAACAATACTCAGGCTGGCTGTTGCGTTTAAATTATGCTCAACTGGAAAATATTCACCACATCATTTCAGCACCAGCAGCCTGATACAAGGTAGGATGGATCCATGCTTTCATGTTGTTTACACCAAATTACCATCTGAACGTCGCTGCAGAACTCCAGCCTCAGTTTCCAGTTCTTATCTGACAGGAGTGTCAGCGGTGTGTGTCTTCTGCTGCTGGAGCTCTTCTGCTTCAAGGTTTGACAAGGTTTGTGTGTTCAGAGATGCTGCACCTCGGTTGTAAACTTGGTTGAGTTTATTTGAGTTACTGTTATGGTGCATTCACACCGGACGCGAATAGCGTGTCAGGCGCGAATGATTTCAATGTCAAGTCAATGCAAAGACGCGTTACGCGCGTAAAAAATTCCTGCGGCGCGTCAAGTTCGCGTGATTGGCGCGAATTGAGCGTCTGCCGTGTTAAGCGCGAATGATTTAGTTACTGTGCGTTCACACCAGAGACGCGAATAGCGCGTCAAATTCGCACCTAGTTTGACGCTTGACCACTTTGTGTTAACTCGCGTGTCAAAAGTGAAACTGACGCACGTAAAAACAAAAGTTTGAAGCGAAATTTACGCACGTGACGCGCGTCAGAATTGAAATCCGTTGGCGGACATTTTTTTTTATGTCGACCGAGCATTCATCGAGAGAGTCACCACTCTGTGTTTACTCTGGAGAGCAGAACAGCTGCGTGGGAACATCGTCCCCGTATATTTGTGTCCACCGGACCCTTCGGAGGTGAACCGTTTGGCGAGTTTCACCATTTGCTCGCTCCAGGAGCTGCGCTGGATGACGGCCGCTGTCAGCAGTACTTCCGCCTGTCACGCGGCCAGTTTGATGACCTGTTGTCCTGCATCGGAGCGAGGATCACCCTCGCCCTCATCATCTAATCTAGCTGTCATTTATTTTTGTTTTGATGATAAATAGAGCCAGCCTTTAAAAGTTATTAACCTGTCCTGTGATTTTTTTTCTTCTCTTTCATGTCCAGACACGAACTTATGCACATGTATGTTGGTTGTCTTTACATCATAATACTATTTCATATAATCTAGATATGGAATGAATAACATTCAATGCAAAATGAAGATGTCTCGTACATAGAAATAAAGTTTTAAGAGATAAAATATTTGCTTTGTTGTGCATAATCCCAACATCTGTGTTGATGAGAGAATCATACCCTGCGTCCCAATTCGCATACTATTCGTCCTAAATAGTATTCGAAAATAGAATTAGTACGTCCCAAATCGTAGTATGTTGAAATGAGTGTTTCAAAGATACCCGGATGGTCTACTTTTTCCGGTCAGAATCCGAAGTGTAGATCGATGCACACTCTAACGGCTGATATTGCCCACAACCCTTTGCACGTCGGAAGAGGATTCGGTTAGAACTACAAACACGAGTAAAAAGTGTTAAAAAACTACAGTCACGTAGTCGATACGGAGGACGCGCGAGTCCCCGCGGTTGTGTAGAGAGGTTTAGATAAAAAGCTTTGAGTGATTAATTATCAGTATCTAACCTGACAAAAAATAAATGTATTAAATGTTGTCCACATTATATTGCATTTGCAGCAGCATTGTGAACGTTTGTAAAGACACGTTTAGCCACGTTTTAAATGCATCATTATATTCAAATTGCAAACACGATGAGAGCATTAAAGACCCACAACTGGCAGATGAACGTGCTCTCCGAAACGGTAGGATATAAAATTAGATTGAATGGAGAATTTTCAGTTTACGGTGACAGGATGCACGCAGCACGCGACAGAGCTGTCCGTTAAAGATGACGTGATAGTATGTCCCAAAGCTTGCCTACTCTTTTGCTACACACTCAAAAGTATGTACTTTTTCCTCACAAAAAGAGTACATACTTTTAGGGCGTAGTATAAGTAAGCGAATTGGGACGCAGCAATAGTGTATGGGCCACTGACTTTACACTACGTTTTTTCTGGTCAGTGGCGGAATTGTTTTCTCGACCCACCCAGGGAGCGCAAGTTCATTCCCTAGTTTACCGACCTGCGTCTGTGGAGGGAAAAGCCCGATTTGCGCGGGTGCAAAATAGGAATGATAAATGCGTCAGTGTACAAAGTCATTTGTGCCGGGTGCAAGATAGGGCCCTATATCTGAATTCTATGGTAAAAATAGGGGCTTTTATAGCTATAAACCACGCCCATACTGGTGGGCTAAGACACGGTGGGCTATTGGTTCACGCATCTTAGCCGTCTTGCCATAGGTTTGTGCAGTTGCTGCAGCCAATGAGCATGCTAGATGCTCAGCTGTATATGTCTGCTGTGCATCTGCACTGCGTTTTAAAAAACGTGGCTTTAATATTCTTGAGAAAAGGAGTTTTCTCATAGCGTAAGCTAACTTACGCAATACGGGAGACCTGTCGAAAGGGAACTGAGCAGGTCATGGGGACTTGGGCAGATAATGAATGAATGTCATTCAAAAAGAGTTTTTTAAGGCCGTTCCTCAGTATGTTTTTGCCTCCAGCTGCTAACCAAACCTCAGTGTCTTATCTCTCTCAGCTGTACTTTCACTCTGGCATTAATTATAGACAAGGCTTCGAAGTCAATTCAGGAGACAGTGCAAATTAAGGTCACTGATGTGCGATGCGTATTAGGCTGTGCAGGCAGTATAGAACAGAACACAATATTCCTTCTCCTAATCTATGAAAAAATCAGGAGGTGTGAGGTAACCACAGAAACGAGAATCGGTACAAAAAAAATTTGAATATTCACAAGGAGCAAACAGACAAAAATAGCTGTTTGTTAACTATGTTCCTGTCACTTTGCTAAGTGTTCTTTTTTTAGATTAAATGAAGCAGAAAAACAAATATTCACTTTATTGCAGATTGTGTTTCCACACAAGTGAGACTAACGGCAAAATAATACACTACAGCAAGTGCGCTGTCGTCTTGAACATACTTATATGCGTTCATTCAGATGACATAGGGATAAAAAAGTGTCCCATGTGTAAAATGAAATACTCGGCTGTATCTTTAATGCTGTGGGCCTAATTTTCTGCCAGAGGTCCTGGACATCTTGTTCAGATACATGGCATCATGGATTTGATAAAATTTCAACAGATAAAAAATCTAAACCTGACAGCCTGTGCTTGAAATCGTATAATGGGCCATGTTTGGATCTTCAAAAAGGACAGTGATCCAGAAACAAACATCAAAATCAAAACAAAAATGGGTCGCTGAGCACAAAACCAAGCATCTGCAAAGGCTATCCCAGTCCCCAGACCTGAACCCTATAGAAAATGAGTGGGTTTTGGGTGATTCTGTACGGAGTAATGGTCTCTGATCTCTTGCCAGGTGTTCTCCAAACGCTTCAGGCATTATAGGAGAAGACTCAGGGCTGTTATCTTGGAAATAGGAGGTTGCAAAAAGTATTAAATAAAAGGGGGCAAATAAAAGTTCCCAATGTGTTTTGGAGAAACACATTTATTTCATATGAATTTGATGTGATTTCCCTCCCACTTCCAATTCGTTTACTTCAATAAAAGGTTAGATTTTTGCATTTTTTAAAAATAATATATATATATATATATATATATATATATATATATATATATATATATATATATATATTTTAAATGCAGATTTATTTTTACAGCCATCTTTGATCATATTTACCAAGTGGGCAAATAATTTTGACCAGTATATAGTATATACTGTATATAGTGTTAGGGGCATGCATTACAAGTAATGTGCTTTACTTATTCAGATTACTTTTTTAACACAATACTTTATAACATAGTAATATTTGAGTTACTTTTTATAAAAACTAATGCAATTTACTTGATCAATTTTAAACTACTGAATTAAATTTCTTTCTTCTCCATAACATCCGCACTCATGCTTGCGCGGAAACTACAAAAAAGCACAAAAGTAACAAAACACATTTCTTTCATTTTCCAATAAAAAGAGTTGTACAGGTTAAATAACATTATTGTTAAGAGATCCTTTGTATGGCAAGCATAGCTCTAGGGATCAGGAAATATTCTTAGTGATCAGAGAATATAATACTCTAAATGAGGTTGTTTTTTTTTGTGTTTTTTTTAAATAAAGGTACATGTTAAATAGGCTATGTTGTTGAAAGTCCCCCGTATTTCCCCTGTAGTCAATCATTCTATCCCTTAAAACTCACCTTTGATCACCAAAATGACTTAACTTTGATCACCAAAATAGCTTGATTGTAACTCTACACCCTTGCCTCATTTAGCATACGTGGTTCTATGAATATGCAAATTAGCCCCAACTCCACTCTCTTACAACAGCTCAGAGATCCAATTGTTGACGATCACACACTGACCTGATTGGTTACAGTTTGTGACGAAAGAAACAGCAGTGATTTCAAACCGCGTTTTAGAAACTGTCTTTGGTTTACTGCAGTTTTAAGGAGAAAATACTCAGCGATGGTGTTTACACATGGTTTGTCTTAAGCATATTACTGTAAAAACACCACATAGACATATAAACAACATTAAATGCTGCATTTCCCCAAAGGAGGACTTCAAACATGCAAATATATACAGTATATATAGATTAAATAGATAGATAGATAGATAGATAGATAGATAGATAGATAGATAGATAGATAGATAGATAGATAGATAGATAGATAGATAGATAGATAGATAGATAGATAGATAGATAGATAGATAGATAGATAGATAGATAGATAGATAGATAGATAGATAGATAGATAGATAGATAGATAGATTTTTCAACCTATCTGCTGATAAGGTACATTCATATGGATAAGTTTCCTCATATTATTACTGAAACTATATTAATATGCCTAAAAACACAATGTTTCTTACTGTGTTGGCAGTGGACACCATCGAAGCCAAGTGGACATCTGCACAAATATCCGACAAAAGTGTCACCGCGGTAGGTCTCACTCAGCTCACACACCCCTCCGTTGTGACACGGGTTTGGGCGGCAGATCCCTGAATCAGAAAAACACAGTATCTGAAATCTGCAGGATTCTTTTGAAGTGGTATTTATTTAAAGTTACAGTATGTATAAGTGAACTTGATGTTCAGTGTGCTTGATCACACGCACTATTCCCACAAGGTGATTATTATTTCATGCCTTTCAGCTCAGTCTGAACATCACACTAAATACTGCATTGGCTGTAAAAGATGATTCCAGAGTGTGACTTCCTAATGAATGCTAAGCAGGTGTTTAAATGTGAATTAACAAGTGAATGGAAATCGAGGCTGACATCATTTCTGTTCATGGCTCATAAACGAACATAAGCCATCTGCTTAATATGGCATTTATATCTGGAGTCTCAATGAGGAATCTCTTTTGAACGTTTCTTGAAATGAAGAGAACAGAGCATTAAAGGAGACTTCAAATAAACAAACTCACCGATTTCAGATTGCTCTTCCCAGCCTGATGCTGTTGAGAGAGCAGAATGTAGTTTGTTAAATTCTAATATCCTCTATGCTATTGCTCACTATTCCCAATGAGATGAAAGAGTTCCACTACAGACTTTAAGTTAATTTACAGGAAAAGAATGTAAAAATGCTACAGTATAAAAAATTATTTGGTTAGCACACCACTTAAGGTACCTTATCATACTGTACGTTTATTATATATAATTGTATTGTAAAATACTGTCAAATAAAAACTATGATTTAATATTTTACAGTGAAAAACACGAAAAGGACATTCCCATAAGTCTCTGCATGACACCACATATGATTCTATTTTTGTTTAAATAATTTTGTAATTTTGTAAGCCAAAATTCTGATCTAAAGAAGCAACAGCCAAAACAGATTCTTGATCCGAAAAGGGTTCTTTGCTGAGTTTAAGAATCTTTGGAGAAGCTTTATTTGTATGAGTTTGGAGAAATAAAACATCACTTTAGGCCAGTTCACACCAAGAACGATAACGATAAAGATATAGTTGTAAAAATCATTTAAAATTTTAAACGAATAGCAGAGTCCACACCACAACTTTAACGATAAAAAGGCAAATAATATCGTTAGAATCACTTTCAGAATGACTTTTTCCCGGCTGACAAACGATTAAAACACTGACAGCCAATCGGAATCCATCATGCTTTAAAGGGATAGTTCACCCAAAAATTAAAATTAAGTCATTAATTACTCACCCCCATGCTGTAACGACCCCGTAAGACCTTCGTTCATCTTCGGAACACAAATAAAGATATTTTTGATTAAATTTGAGAGCTATATCCCAACCACATAGGCAACCTAAAGGATTGAAACTTGACGGCCCAGAAAGTCAATGAAGAAAATGTTTAAATATTCCATTGGCTCAACTATAAGTTTATCAAGCGACGAGAATACTTTTTGTGCGAAAAAACAAAACAAAAATAATGACTTTATTCGACTATTCCTTTTCTTCCTTCTGGGCCTGAGACGAGAGTTCAAGAGATTTCCACGACGCATGCATGCATCGTGGAAATCTCTTGAATTTTTGGGTGAACTAATCCCTTTAACGAGCTCGAGCATTTAAAGGGCCAGACGATAAATTTTAGTGAATATGCTTAGAACAAACAAAACGATGTCGTGTGTCGGTGAGGACGCTTGTCAATATTGTTCTTCATGTGAAAGGGCCTTTAAACCTTGCAAACTCATGATATTTCAACACTATCTCACGACCAATTCGTACGAATTCGACGCATGATTAAAAAGTGGCTAATTCGTACTAATTCGTACGACCTCACTCGTACTAATTCGTACGATTTGTCTAAACCCACGTGATGGTTAGGTTTAGGAGCGGGGTAAGGGGTAGGTCATTCGTACGAATTCATACGAATTGGCCAATTCGTAAAATATGTAAGATTTAGCAAAATCGTATTAATTCGTACGAGTGAGGTACTACGAATTACGAATTAGCCACTTTTTAATCATTCGTCGAATGCGTACGACTTGGTTGTGAGATCGGGTTGGATATTTTGAAAACTCAAGTCAGAGGCACATATCGCTCAAATGTTGTCTTACAGAGACAAATTTCAAGAAATTAAATCTCATGGGCCTTTTCGGCTTCTTGAATCCAAAATGACACATTAAAAGTGGCTTAAAAACTCACAGGAAACATTTTCTTCAGCTGGTGTACTGGGACAGTCAGCACCGTTCTCACACGGAACCGGTTCACATACTTCACCTACAAAACGTGTAAACGTGTAAATGTGTAGCCACACTGTATAAACAGGAAATGAATACATCACAAGTTAACTTACAAGTTAAGTCAACTCTATAACTTGGAAATGTGTGTTGCAGACAGATGCACATGAGTTTGTGATTCTATCCTTAGCCACTCTGTCATTTCCACCTGAATTATTCAGCCACAGGAATCTGGACTGGAACTTTGAGTGTTTACACAGGTGTCCGTGTCGGCTAAACTTTGGAATACACTTGCTGACTATTAAAGATGCAGCGCAGATGTTTGGGGATGACATAATGTCAGTGCTTTAGAAATGTGTAAGGTTAAATGAGATAGAAAATAGGAGAAAATCCTTTGTGTTTAAAAAGAAACACGGCTGATGGAGCTATCTATGTTCACAATGACCCGACACAACCCAAACTAAGAGTGGATTATAGCACGATCCACACGGTACACTGAATTTCACACTGACAGGAATTTTTATTGTGTTTTGTTCATTCATTGATACAAAATCACTGGCAATTTGACTATGGATAGCACAGTAAATCGGAAAAGAAAATGAACGATTCCTCAAACCTAAATGTATACTGTAAAAAATGATTTTTTGGTGAAGTAAATACTAGTGGAAAAAAACCCAATGTAATTTACTTGAAAAAGTTAGTTCAGGCAAGAATTTAAAAAAAACTAAGTAAATTCCATATCAGTACTTAATCCAAGCGAGTATAAATGAAAGTTTAAATATCAACTCAATAAAATTAAGTAAAAATTACTCAACTTTTCTGATACTGGGGTTCCCATCATGCACTGGACCTTGAATAATCAATGAGGCTCATTTTTCACTGGTTTTATCATTGATTTTTGTTGTCAGTATTAGTAAATTGCCATTTTGTGACATTTCGAGTAAATGTTTTGCTCAAAATGACACATTCAAACACAAAAACGACCCATCAAATGTTACCGCCATTGTGTATTGCCTACCAAGTATTGAGGTGTTTGCATTCACATGAGGCTTATTGTATGACATCATGATGTATATATAAATTACTTAGATGATCTAAGTAAAGCACATATAAATGACTAATAAAATTCAAGATTCTTGTTTTAGTGAAATGTAATGCAAAGGAAATCGGTATTAATCAACCTTTTACAAGCCAAGTTAAAATTACTTATTTTTTGTAAATTGTAACGTTTACTTAATTCCATATTCCAAGTAAATTTAACTTAAAGATTTCTAATTAAAGCTACTGATAAATATGTTTAGGTTTTTACTTGGCAAATCTTTGTAAATTTACTAGCATTTTCTGAGTGAGATAGTTTAGCAAGGTTTTTTCAAGTAAATCCTACTCCAAATTTTTTACAGTGTACCAAGGTACTGTAATTACAGTTTCCACCAAAAAGTAAGGCTAGATAACACTTTAACTCCACTAACAAAAAATACTATGGTATCATGGTAATACTGTAGTTTTACTGCAACCTATTACATGGTAGATGATATGGTTTGTATATTTTACTGTAAAAAAAAACATGGTATTGTGGTGGAAACTATGGCATAGTTTCTCATAATCATAATATTCATTTTAATAAATGATAGATAGGTATGAAGCTAAAAACAGTTATAACTCTTTCACAACAACAACAACCCAGTTGATTTCTAATGACATCTCAGTGACAGTACTGAGTCATTCGTAAAGGTCAGCAAGAGATGCACATGACATTTAACAACAATCACACTGAGTTCAGCCATTACAAACACCAAGGTGATGTTTCAGGCTTGCAGATTATAGTCTTTTTTTAATGGATATTTATTGTGCAGATGACCTCTGGATCACCTCAAAGTAATATCAAACAAATATCACAGATCATAACAGCGTTATGAGCAATGACACATGCACAAGCAGGCGTTTTACTATTCATTGCCATCTTTATGTCAAGCAGCTGCAGGCTACTTGGATTAATATCATATTTAATTGAACGTCTGTTAGAGGGCGCTGATCAAGTGCTCATAATCCCGAAATAACCCGACATCTCATTATCATCTCCCTCATGAATTATGTCTGAGGACGTTTGAATAAAACACCGAAAGTGATGCTGCTGATATCCGACCTGTGAATAAACGCATTAAACGTTGTCTGGAAGTTCTGACGTGTGTGTGATGAACTTAATCTAGGTTTGTTTTGTGCAAATGCGAGTCGTATGTAAAACACAGAGAGTTGTGTTCAGTGAACTCACCCGTGGATGTCGGATGTGGGATGGACGCGGCAATGCGGGCGACCAGGAACAAAAATAAAGGAAGCATCGCGAGGAAACTTGTGTATGTCCTCTGGTTCTCCAGCAAAGCCTCGATCCTTCCCGTGTTTCAGCTGTGATGATGCAGATAGAATGTCAGAGAGATGCTGTGACTCCGAGCAGTGCTGCTGATGCTGCTGATGCTTCTTACTGCAGTGATGAAGATGATGATGGAGACTCGACACAGGCAGGATTCACAGCATCAGTGAAGACGCACCCACTGATCCATTCATCCGTTCATCAAATAATAAACTTTAATATCTATGGCATACAGGGAATTACGTAGCTAGCTGAAAAAAAAATCAAAACAAAGAAAGAAATGAAAGAAAAAAATAGCCTAGAAGGGCACGTATAGCCTATGGCAACTTGATTTGACTCTCCAATATCCTTAAAGTGCACGTGCAAATGTAAAATGTAATATTGTCTCATCTTACTTTATTTGCTGTTTTAGCCTACAAGAAAATAAAAACACGTCTTACATCGAAGATAGGCTAATCATAGGCTATTTTGTGGTGTGTTCTGATTACTAATATGATTACAAACATGTTCACATGTATTGATGTTCTTCATTGCGTTCATCCATTTACATTAGGCCTATAGTTTGACGATAACCTCAAAGTTGTGTGTGTGTGTGTGTGTGTGTGTGTGTGTGTGTGTGTGTGTGTGTGTGTGTGTGTGTCTGCCGCCCTCTGTAGTTCAACAAGAGGAAGTAACAGCATTCGACGAAGTATCAAGAAGCTTCGAATTAATTAATAATTTTAACCCGATTAAGTAGGCTATACTCATCTTTAATTATTAAAACTGTATAAAGTTGCAATAAAACATCTTTAAAATCATTATCTTTAAAAATAAATTAGCTAAAAACAAACAAAAAAACAATAACAGCAACTATATTCATAATTTATGATTGTAATTTACAGTATTAACATTAATCTTAGGTGACTGTGTATGGTAGAAACCATTGTTACCATGCTATTTTTTGTGAAGGGTGGTAAGGCACGGGCACGCGTCATGAACGCGGCGGGCGGGCTCACGCGTGGTGGGAGTGTTTGAGGGGCGCGAGGGCTGCGCGAGACTTCACAACACAACTCTCAACATGAAACTAGCCAAAGTGAGTGATACAAAAGTAACGAAAAACTTCCCTAACGTCGTTTTTAACATCTCTTCCCCACTCTTTAACACTCCTGCCTGACTGTTAATAAGCCTACGCGCTTAACTAACCTCAAACGCTGGACTTTTGTGGTGTCAATCTTGGCCAGAACCAAACTAACGTTGAGCTAACGAGCTAACGCACATAGCCGTCTTTTGTATGCACATTTGATTTTATTCTGGTTTTCTTTAGGCTTCTTCTGGCTAAAATACACTTTTACAGTTCCTCATAATAGTTTTAATGTTTACAACCAGATAAATTAAATCTTGTGATTCCAAAGGCAAAATGTGCTAGCATGTGTTAAAAAAATAATTAATATTTATAAGTCGTATTCCAGTAGTTTGAGTTACTGTGTCTTTCCTATTTTCAGATAAGGAGAAAATCAAACATTGAAGACCTGAAGCTATCTGTCTTGTGTTAGACCTAAACCAACACATTGAATTAGAGGGGAAACTGTCTCCTAAAAGGGAATAAAGGTGTAGTTGTGGGTTTCAGGAGGGGAAACCCTCCTGAACATAGTCAGCTTTCATTGTCAACTTCCCCGGGTGACAATGATGACAACCCAGGGTGGTGGCGATGAGCCTGATCCCTTTTCGGTGGTGACCCGGTTGGCAGGGGCAGGAGGAGACGGTACCACCCATTTACCAGCCTGTTGCAGCCAGGGGATACAGATCTCGGACCTGAGCTCAACTTTGTCTGCTGTTTTACCTCCTAAACAGCCTCCTGGGATCACATATTCCGTATTTGGGAAGGATCCGAGACCTGGAACAGTCATGTTTGCCTCAAAGGGAGGTGGCATCACTGCTGGACATGTTATATTGGGGTCTTTTTCAGGAGTTGGGAGAGGGATGTCAGATCCTACACAGGAAGGTGCTGTCGGTCAAATACCATCCACATCCCTGAGTCCCGAGGTGTGCCTGGCAGCCCCTTCGTTTCACTCGCTGGGTATAGTTGAAGAAGGTGATGCTCTGGATGTGCAGGAAATTGGAGAGGATGAGGAAGTTGTTTTAACCCTCACTGCACCGCCTCCTAATCAGTAAGTCACTGTAAAATGACATTTTGCATCCTATGAGTGGATAGCTCTGAACTGTGATGAAAATAGTAAAAGTACATAATGGAGTTTGTAACTCGACAGGTGGTATCATGGGAAGCTGGACCGGATGATTGCAGAGGAGCGTTTGCTTCAGTCCAGGGCGGCGGGTAGCTACCTCATCAGGGAGAGTGACCGCAGACCAGGCTCATTTGTGTTATCTTTCCTTAGCATGACCAACACAGTCAGCCATTTCAGGTGTTTGTTTTTTATTCCCTTCATCTTTCTCCACAGCATCAGTGTCTAATCAAACCACATCTTTGTAATGAGCCATCACTAATGATCATGATACATTTTTTTCGGTTTCTTTCATTTAAATGTAAAATATTTGATAATGAGCTGGTGTCTGTGGTGACCGGAGTAATGAATGTTTACAGGATCATCGCCATGTGTGGAGATTACTACATTGGAGGCCGTCGTTTCTCTTCTCTGTCAGATCTGATTGGTTACTACAGTTACGTGTCCTGTCTGCTGAAAGGAGAGACGTTGATATCACCAGTCGCCCCTCCAGAGGTAGACTTTGATGTTAACGTTTTGTATTATTTATTAACATAAAAATTGACTGTCATTTCCATAATATATAAAAAACCATACGTTTTGTTTTCTAAGCCCGTTGAAGACCGCAGGAGGGTCCGAGCAATTCTCCCATACACCAAAGTGCCCGAAACTGATGAGATCAGGTCATTTGATTTTATTAATATTTTATTTGGAGTCAGTAAGAATTTTTTTCATAGAAAATAACAAGGACCTTTTATTTTGGTCAAAAGGGACAGTAGAGACATTTATAATATTACAACTGATCTTTAACTTTCTATAATTCAAAGTATCAATGTAATGTTTAAAAAAAAGTATCAAAAAATATTTCCAACCCTAAACCTATACATTTATAATATATACACACACATACAAACACTCACATATATCCTAAAAAATCTTCACTGACACTTTTTATTTACTGTTATAGAATGTATTAATATGTTATGTTTTTAGATATTACGTTTATATTTTAAGTTTTATTTAAAATGTTAGTACATTTTTTTGTAGTTTTTTATATTGTGTTTTATTATTACTATTTATGTTAAATGATTTTTAGTTCTTTTTAATTTTCCATTCAGTAATTTTAGTGATTGTGGATTTTTTTAAATAATAAAATATGTATGTGTGTATATAGATAAAATAATAATGATAAAAATGTCATTGTGATTAAATTTGACTTAAATTGACTTCTTTTGCTCACAGTTTCTTCAAAGGTGACACATTTATAGTTCATAATGAACTGGAGGATGGCTGGTTGTGGGTGACAAATGTCCGAACAGATGAGCAGGGACTCATAGTTGAGGACCTAGTGAAAGAAGTGGTGAGTGGAAACACTTTCGATTTTAAATGGGGCCGGAGCAACGATTAATAGCGATTAATCGCATCCAAAATAAAAGTTTGTGTTTACATAATATATGTGTGTGTACTGTGTATAATTATTTTGTATATAAAAAAATCATACACATGCAAGTATATATTTAAGAATTTTTTTTATTAATATATCAAATATTAATATTTATATTTAATATAAATGATGTATAAATATATGAAGAGCTCTTTTCCAAAACGCGATAAACGCCATTTAAAAAAAAAAATGAGTTTGTCGTGTCATTCTGCTGTGGACAGAACCCTTCCACTGCTCCATCAACGTTTCATGCCAAATCGCTATATTTCCTTGTTTAAAATGTACTGCAAGATACACTTTCTTTCCAAACCGCGATAAGCGCCAGCCCTGTTTTTAGCCTAAACACGATAAATCCTCAAATTCAATGAGCGCTTTACACAATCCAGCACGGCGGCACTCTGAACAGAGGTTTATTATGTTCATTTATTCCTCAAAATGAGTCCTAGTTTTCTAGTCGACTAGTAGTAGATCATTTAAGCCATTTGTATTATCAGTAATCACATATATTGATTTAATTAAATGGGAGAGAAACCATATGAGCGTTTTTAATTGCCTATTCCGCATCTCAACGTATGCATAAAGCTTGCCACAAAGAACCGGCAAAAGTAATGATTATGCATGAAACATTTGAATTGTTTATTAATAAACTAGTGTTTTCTGTCAGTGTCAGCAACAAAGATAAAGTTGATGATGCTTACTCGCCATCTTCGAAGTGAAAGCGCATAGGCCTAGAGAAACGCATACTTCGAATTAGCCTACATAGGCAGAGAGTTGCCAGTTTATTTTAGTTTTTAATTGTTTTGTTTAAAAGTAGATATTTAAAGCTTTCTGTAGCTTAGTTCTCAGGCCTGTGTGAGGCAAGCATCGCGGTGTTTCGGTTCATATTATGAGACGCGCTCCGGTTCACCTGCGCGCCTCTGTGTCCTGATTATATTGTCTGATATTTACTTCTGATGTATTAATCCAGTCAATTTGTCGATGAAACATTTATTAAAATGAAGATACAATTTATATGAAACGAAATTTACAAGCTTTCTACAAAACAAAACTTAATAAGTGGTCAAAATCATGTCTGACGCACTCCAAATATTTTCCGATATTGGGCAGCTTTTGAATTTTGATCCTATCTTACTCATCTCATGCGGTTCCCTTTTCATAGCCTACTCAACATAGATGAAATAATAAAAATAAGTAATGTAATATTATTAAAAACAAATGTGAAAAGTAGCCTATGTTTATTTAGTTTTTTTAACTTATATTTAAGCGTCATGCTGCTCCGCTTTGCTCACATGTTATGTAGCCTGTGTGTGTGTGCATGTGCTGGAGGGGTGCCCATACCTTTTTTGAATATCGTTATCATATATTGATCATTTTTAATAATTCATTTTTTTCATGCATATGTTGAAATTGGTATTAATAATTTGTTTTTTTTCATGCATATGTTGAAATTGGTACTATTTGTTTGAGGTTTGACTCTTTACTGAAAATGACTTTACTAAAAATGATACAAAAAATGGATGGATTTATAGCGTTTTGGAAAAAAATAAAATTAACTTTTAAATTATCATTAACAATATTGTTGTTTGATTTAATAATTATTGTTCAAAATGTTCAGACTGAACCAATAAAACATTTAAACAGGATAATTTGAATAATCACAAAATGTGTGGGTCTAGGTAAAAAATGTAGTTTTCCTGAAAACTATTGAAATGGATTTATAGCGTTTTGGAAAAGAGCTCTTCATATATACATTATATACATATGCAAATATTTCTTAAATATATACACGCATGTGTGTGTATATGCAACATAATTATACACACTACACACACATATATTATGTAAACACAAACTTTTATTTTGGATGCGATTAATCACGATTAATCTTTGCCCGGCCCTATGTGTCAGTTATTGGAAGATTATCAAAAGATACAGTATTGACAGAGGTTGTGCTTTCATAGGGACGTGAGGAAGACCCACATGAGGGGAAAGCGTGAGTTTAATTTGTTTTGATTTCTAGTTGAGAAGTAGTAATGCATTACAAACATAAAATGAATAGGAATATCTTCTGTCTGTTTTAGCTGGTTTCATGGCAAGATCAACAAGCAAGAGGCTTATAATCTACTGATGACAGGTCTGTCCAGAAAAAAAAAGAAAAAAAAAAACATTTAAAAGAAATAAATAGCACTTGCTAAACTTCTGTAATCGCTCTCCCTAGTTGGACAAGTGGGCAGTTTTTTAGTGCGGCCGTCCGACAGCACACCTGGGGACTATTCGCTGTACTTCCGCACCACTGAGACCATTCAGCGCTTCAAAATCAGCCCAACACCCAGCAACCAGTTCATGATGGGAGGCCGTTACTACAACAGGTGATGCAATTTGCAAGTGTTTCAAGGCTTTTGGAACATATAAATTGAGTTTCATGACACACATTGTGTTTTCTTGGCTATGTTTGAACAGTATCGATGACATCGTTGCACACTACAGGAAGGAACAGATAGTTGAGGGCCACAACCTTAAAGATGCTCTATCTGTCCAAGTACGTACAACAATTTGGAAAAAAAAAAAAAAAAAAAATGTTATTGTGTCAAATGTTTTAAAATGTGTGATTTCATCAGCACCAGGAGCAGGTGCTTACAGACATCGTCGAAGGCAAAGAAATCTACAACACTATCCGTCGAAAAACCAAGGATGCTTTCTATAAAAACATTGTGAAGAAAGGTTATGTCCTGTTCAATAAAGGTATCACCAACACTTCAGAGTAGATTTACGTTGAAGGCATTATCAAAATAATTTTACTAAGATATTGTCTTGTGTCTTTTATAGGAAAAGGAAAAAGATGGAAAAACCTATATTTCATCCTTGAGGGTAATGATTCCCAGCTGATCTACTTCGAGAGTGAGAAACGAGCAACTAAACCAAAGGGTTTAATTGATTTGAGTGTGTGTTCTGTGTATGAGGTCCATGACAGCATGTTTGGCAGGTTTGTTTCTCGCTGTATTATGTGCTTACAGTGGTTCAACTTAAAATTCACTTGAACTAAAAATAAGCATTTTTTTTTGCAGGCCAAACTGTTTCCAGATAGTTGTGCAGCACTTTAGCGAGGAGCAGTGTGTCTTTTACTTTGCAGGCGAGACACCGGAACAAGCTCAGGTAACGATTCTTTCATTAGCAATGTTGGCTAATACACTATAATTAGAGTAAGTGTTAAATGGCACATCTTCCATGTTAATCAGAGTTTTTGTCTTGAGTTTAGGGAAATAATGCATTAGTAAGTCGGTTTCAGACTTAAATTGAAATTTCATTTATCCAAAACCCATCTTCACATACACATATAGTGTTGGAGGATTCATGCCTATATATGCTTGACCTTTACTGATTTCACATTCCATCAAAATGAAGGTTGAATTAGCAGAGCAATAGCACAGCTGTACAAAAACTATTAACCCTCAGGTGCTCTTCGGTCATTTCTGACCGAAAAAATTTATGTTTTGAAATGTTAAAAATCACAGCTTCATCGGAATGTTACGAAACTTGGTGACTTTTATTCCATTGGGTATGTGAACACACAAAAAATTGAGGTCATGATCCGAGCATGCTAAGTGGTCGTAAAAAAAATAGTCACACTTGTGCTCTTCGGTCAAAAATGACCGACCATAGGAAATGAATGGGAAATTGACAAAAACACAAAAACTTTGAGAATTTTTGTGTGTACAATCTACAAATCGGCCACGATGCAGAAAAAAGTGCTCAGCATTGAAGGGGTGACACTCTAAAACATCAAGAGTGCAAAACAGACATACCCACCCACACACACACACACTTTTATACACAAAAACACCAATAAATTGTGATTAAAAAATCAGTTTTGAATTTCTAAAAAATCACTGCTTCATCAGAAAATTACGAAACTTCGTGACTTTTATGGCAACATGTATGTGAACACACAAAAAAATTGAGGTCATGATTCGAGCACTTTAAGTGGTCGTAAAAAAATGAGATACACTTCTGCTCTTCTGTCAAACATGACCGACCATAGGAAATGAATGGGAAATTGACAAAAACAACAATCTACAACTTCAAACTACAATTTGCAATCTACAAATTGGCCATTATGCAGTGCTCAACAATGAAGGGGTGACGCTCTAAAACATCAAGATTGTGATATTGACACTCACCCACACTCACAAACAGACGCACACACGCACAAATAAACACACACATATGAACCACTGTGTCTGTAATAGAGCAATGTTGTGAGAATATGTGAAATCTATTCAATAATTCAGTCATAATGCAGGAAAAGCTCACAGCAGTGAAGGGGTGACACTAACTTCAATACTGAAATTAACACACACACACACCTATAACAAAAAAATTAAGTAAACGTGTCCATGAACAGCTGGGGAATTCACATGCCTCTCCATAGAAAACTGTACATTTCATCTAGTGGTTACAACATGGTTCTACGCTTTCTCTCCATACTCTTACCAGATGGTGCTAATCTGCCTTCAAAAATTTTTTTTGGAAGGCCTAGTCTCTATTTTAACCTAAAATACTGCTTAAAAAAAATAAAATAAAAAATGTATATATATAAAAAAGTTTGTATTATTTTCAATGGCAAAAATGGACCATAAATATTGCATAAATATTAATAAGTAACATCAAATTGGCTCAAAATACAAAATTAAAAAGAAAAAATATAACTGAACAAAAATAAATTGCATTGGTTTTACTGGGATGGAGAAAGTTTCATTTTTAGGTGTCCGGTCACTTTTGACCGGGAAGATAACAAGTGTGACTCCGAAACGAAGGCTAGTGATTACACCATGATTCTACGCTTTTTCTCTATACTGTAACTAGATGGTGCTAATTTTCTTCAAAAAATATTTTTTTTCTGAAGGCCAAGACACTATAGTATACTAAAATACTGCATTCATATTTTTTTTTTTTAATTATATATATTTAGAAATATATATATACTTTTCCATGGCAAAAATAAACCATAAATATTAATAAATTCAATCAGACTGTCTCAAAATACTAAATTAAAAAGAATAAATATTATAGAACAAAAATAAATTGCATTGGTTTTACTGGGATGGAGAAAGTTTCATTTTTAGGTGTCCGGTCACTTTTGACCGGGAAGATAACAAGTGTGACTCCGAAACGAAGAGCACCTGAGGGTTAAACTACACACAGCATAATGGGAGACATATCAGAGTTAAAAAAAGGGACAAATTTTTTTGCTCTCTTCTTACACCCTTCATCTGTTCTTTCTAAACTGTGCAGGACTGGATGAAATGTCTGCAAACCTTTTGCAGTAATTTGAAGAAACCCAGCCAGCCATGCTCAAACAAACGCCTGCGTCAGGTAAACTCTCAGTTGCTTCTTGACGTCTAATGTCGATGAATTTTTACAGTCTACCCCTCGTGTGTAACTCACATGTATCTTTACAGGTCAGCAGTTTATTTCTGAATGTTGAGGAGGCTCACAAACTGCCCAGTAAACATTTCACAAATGCTTACTGCAACATTTACCTGAACAGCATTCAGGTAGCAAAGACCCATCCTCGGGAGGGCCAGAACCCTGTGTGGACAGAGGAATTCATTTTTGAGTAAGCCGCCACCTCAGATGTTGATGTTGATATTAATTGATCAAAACTGAATATCTTTATTAATGTGTTTCTCAATATCCCTGCAGTGACCTGTCCAGTGAAATCAACAGGTTTGAGATCAGCCTGAGCAACAAGACGAAAAAAAGCAAAGAGAATGATATTTGTGTGTTCCTCCTTATTACTTCATGCTCAGACTTTCAATACTGTTTTGTTTAAGGAATAATGTACTCTTCTTGCGCTCTCCCGCAGTGTTCATGTGCTGCCCGCTGTGTCGGCTTCAGAGGGGTCAGATGATTGACGAGTGGTTTCCCCTGAGCTCTCACGTGCCCCTGAAGAACGTGGTGCCCAGCTCGCTCCGCCTGAGAGTGCGCTACTCTGTGGAGAAGATCATGCCCGTCGAGGTGTACAATGAGTTAAAAGAGGTAGGAACAACATACATTTGTTGATGTATTTATACAGGGTCCACATATAAATAAAATCAGTTATTAGCCATTTGGAAAATTACAATCATATATCATATAACATTTAAATCACAATGTTAGAACATTAGTCTGACCATTGCTGATGAAAGTGTCATCCTTTTTTGATGAAATAGTAGAAAATACTGACTAATAGAGAAATATTCATGGCATTTGATAGTGTTTTTTAGTATATTCTAGTATACTAAGTATATAAACTATTCTAGTTTTTATTCATGTTTTGAATTAGCTTTTATTTTTGTATTTTAATTTTATAAAAAAAAAAATGTTGTTATTTTATGTGCTTTTTTTGTTATTACTATTTAGGTTTTTTTAGTTTTAGTTTTTATTTCATAAATAATATTAATATGCTGATTTTGTTTTAAATTATTATTAGTCATTATTAGTGCTCCATTATTATGGTTCTTATTATTCACAATGTTGAAAACTGTCTTGCTGCTTAATTTTTGTAGAAACTGATTTTTTTTTTTTCTTCAGATTTCTTTGATGAATAGAAATTTCAATGAGAAACATTTATTTAAAATTGAAATCTTTTGTAACGTTATAAATGCATTTACTTTAAATCAACTTAATGCGTTGAATAAAGTTAATCATTTCTATTTTTAAAAAGATCTTACTAAAATGGTAGTGTATCTTGGTTTCCACAGAAATATGAAGCAGCACAACTGTTTTAACATTGATAATCATAAGAACTGTTTCTTGAGCATCAAATCAGCATATTAGAATGATTTTTGAAGGATCATGTGACACTGAAGTAATGATGCTGAAAATTCAGCTTTGCATCATAAATTGCATTCTAAATATATTCAAATAATATCAAACAGCTTTTCTAAATTGTAATAATATTTCACAATGACAAAATCAAATAAATGCAGCCTTGATGAGCAGAAGACGCTTCTTTCAAAAACATCTTTATAAAAGATAATAAAATAAATAATAAAAAGTCTTTATTATTCCAAACATTTAACACCGGTGCATATCTCAATTAACAGAAATGTTTGAACCCTTGTCGGCCTTGTGCATCCTTATGGACATTTTTGTCTTTTTCAGATTATTTTTTTAATCACTTTGTCTGTGTTAATGCTAACTGCATAAAATTTGTCACAGGTGTGTATTTTTATAGTAATTTTACTATTTCACTGCAATTTTTCCTTTAGAAAAAATCGAATTTGTGCTAGGTACACAAAATACTTCCTCTTAGCGCCTTTTGGACAAAAATGTGCCCATTGAAACCCATTAAAGCTGCAATTTTTAATCTCAGGGCAAACTTTGTTAAGAGGCTTTCGTTCTGTTGGTAAGGCTTCAAAATTTTAAATTTTACAAATTTTTTTAGGTTTTTTTTTTTTTTTAAGGTTTGGCCTATAAAGCAAATACTCACTTTATTCCTGTTTTCTGCTTCTGCATATTATAAAGCCAAATTGGTCAAAATTATGCCATGATAATTGTGTGGATGTGTTGGTATGGATGTCTGAGTGTAGTTTTTATGTGTGTAATAAAAAAAAATAATGTGTTTGTCTGCTTGTAATATTTGAGAGAGGAAAAACTCAACTGCAAATCTAAAATCCAATCACTGTGTGCACCAGTGGAGTTTTTCTGGCACCCAATGGGGAAAATCTGTTACTGCGTCTAAGCATACAGTACATCTTACCGAAAGCTAATTTTTTGTCATCATCATCCTCAAATTTGGAACCCACCTTATTCATGGCTTTGATTTTCTAGCCGGTTTTGAGTTCAACTTGTTTCGTAATATATTTATTTTATATAAAATAATGATTATAATTAATTTCTGCAATGTCTTCTTTAAAATGAGACCAAACTTAAATATGTGCTCCCAGGGTTCACATTTTTATAACAGTTTTTTGACAGACATTTTTGTCCACAATGGACCTATGTGTAACTTTTTTTAATTGACGCACAAGGGTGAAATAGTTTTAGTTAACAACAAATATACCCTGGTTCTTTACAGCTGGTTCTGCTGAAGGAGTTGCACGTGATCAATGCTTTGGCCCACGTTTGTGGACAGAACCGCACTCTCCTGGCCAGCGTTCTGCTCAGGATATTCAGACATGAGAACCTGGAGGCCCAGCTGCTAAGAGAGCTCAATGACCGTGAGATCAGCGCTGAAGGTGCTTCTTTTATTATTGCTATGTTGCATGGCTGGGTTCTCAGAATTATTCACTGAGTTGCCTGTTTTTCCAGATGAAGCTACAACTCTTTTTCGCGCCACCACTCTGGCCAGTACCCTGATGGAGCAGTACATGAAGGCCACGGCCACTCCATTCGTTCACCACGCTCTTAAAGACACCATCCTGAAGATCATGGAGTCTAGACAGTCCTGTGAGGTATTGGTTTTTATGTTAATTAAAGTGGCATATAGAACGGCTGTCACAATTTTATATTTAAAGGGATAGTTCGCCCAAAAGTGAAAATTATCTCATGATTTAGTCACCGTGACGTCATCCTAGGTGTATATGACATTCTTCTTTCAGACGAATATAATCAGAGTTATATTAAAAAATATATCCTGGCTCTTCCAAGCTTTGTAATGGGAGTCAATGAGTATACTTTTTTTGTAAGTCCATAAAAGCTCATCCATCCATGATAAAAATGCTCCACACGGCTCTGGCGGGTTAATAAAGGCCTTTTGAAGCGAAGCGATGTGTTGGTGTAAGATAAATATCCATATTTAAAACTTTATCTACTAACAAATGGCCGTACGCAAGTCGACTCTACCTGGTAACACTTGACGATGTATGATGTAGGAGTAGCGTAAGCTCTCACGGTTACACTTTCGCCGTAAATTGATGCGTACGGCCGTTTGCCGGAAGCTAGTTATTGTAGTCTTGCTAGTTATTTTAGTCTTAAGTTTTAAATATTTTTTTTACACTAACGTTTTTCTTACACTAACGTAATGCTTACAGTGCTTTTTTTTTTAAGTTTAAAAATATGAGATGCAGAGGAATGCAAAGTATCACATGTTTTTTTTAAAAGTTGTACTTCTTTTAACTTTACATGGCTAAACAGTAAAGCTAAACAGGTCTATCTTGAGCGAGACCAGAGACTATTTATATAGAGACATGCCACTTCCTCAACCCTTAATACAACTATATAGGTAAAACCCGTAACACCAAAGATGGCGGTTGTATGCACATGCCCCGCCCCTCCCGCTGGAAAGCTAATCGTCTGCTTTCAACAGTCAAGCCGGGAAACATTTAAGAATATCGTCTTGTTCCACCGACGCACGCGCACAGTTGAGGTTTGCGACAGCGGAATATATGTTACTGTTTGAAAAGGCGGCAGATTTATGTGTTAGTTGTGTAAATATCAGACATCCCAAGTCTCCCTGAAGTTCCGGGAGTCTCCCGCAGATTGATAGCGGCTCCCTGATGACCGCAAATTACAAACCCAATTCCATAAAAGTTGGGACACTGTACAAATTGTGAATAAAAACAGAATGCAATGATGTGGAAGTTTCAAATTTCAATATTATATTTAGAATACAACATAGATGACATATCAAATGTTTAAACTGAGAAAATGCATAATTTTAAGGGGAAAATAAGTTGATTTTAAATTTCATGGCATCAACACATCTCAAAAAAGTTGGGACAAGGCCATTTTTACCACTGTGTGGCATCCCCTCTTCTTTTAATAACAGTCTGCAAACGTCTGGGGACTGAGGAGACAAGTTGCTCAAGTTTAGGATTAGGAATGTTGTCCCATTCTTGTCTAATAAAGGCTTCTAGCTGCTCAACTGTCTTAGGTCTTCTTTGTTGCATCTTCCTCTTTATGATGCGGTGAAAGATCTGGACTGCAGGCTGGCCATTTCAGTACCCGGATCCTTCTTCTACGCAGCCATGATGTTGTAATTGATGCAGTATGTGGTTTGGCATTGTCTTGTTGGAAAATACAAGGTCTTCCCTGAAAGAGACGATGTCTGGATGGGAGCATATGTTGTTCTAGAACTTGGATATACCTTTCAGCATTGATGGTGCCTTTCCAGATGTGTAAGCTGCCCATGCCACACGCACTCATGCAACCCCATACCATCAGAGATGCAGGCTTCTGAACTGAGCGCTGATAACAACTTGGGTTGTCCTTGTCCTCTTTAGTCCGGATGACATGGCGTCCCAGTTTTCCAAAAAGAACTTCAAATTTTGATTCGTCTGACCACAGAACAGTTTTCCACTTTGCTAGAGTCCACTTTAAATGAGCCGTGGCCCAGAGAAAACGCCTGCGCTTCTGGTTCCCGTTTAGATATGGCTTCTTTTTTGACCTATAGAGCTTTAGCCGGCAACGGTGAATGGCACGGTGGATTGTGTTCACTGACAATGTTTTCTGGAAGTATTCTTGAGCCCATGTTGCGATTTCCATTACAGTAGCATTCCTGTGTGTGATGCAGTGCCGTCTAAGGGCCCGAAGATCACGGGCATTCAGTATGGTTTTCCGGCCTTGACCCTTATGCACAGAGATTGTTCCAGATTCTCTGAATCTTTGGATGATATTATGCACTGTTGATGATGATAACTTCAAACTCTTTGCAATTTTTCTCTGAGAAACTCCTTTCTGATATTGCTCCACTATTTTTTGCCTCAGCATTGGGGGAATTGGTGATCCTCTGCCCATCTTGACTTCTGAGAGACACTGCCACTCTGAGAGGCTCTTTTTATACCCAATCATGTTGCCAATTGACCTAATAAGTTGCAAATTGGTCCTCCAGCTGTTCCTTATATGTACATTTAATTTTTCTGGCCTCTTATTGCTACCTGTCCCAACTTTTTTGGAATTTGTAGCTCTCATGAAATCCAAAAGGAGCCAATATTTGGCATGGCAATTCAAAATGTCTCACTTTCAACATTTGATATGTCATCTATGTTGTATTCTAAATATAATATTGAAATTTGAAACTTCTACATCATTGCATTCTGTTTTTATTCACAATTTGTACAGTGTCCCAACTTTTATGGAATTGGGTTTGTAGTTAAAATCTCCCAGAATCTAGAGCGAGCGAGCAGTAGCTCTAACATACTGTGTTTCAAACCTGAGTTTGTAGCGCGCGCACGACAGAGAGCGAGAGAACCCTTGCGCATGCTCAGTAAAAGTATAACCTGTGGGGGAAAAGGTGTTTTAAACCTTATTTTGGGGCAAAGTCATCTAAGTTTTTCAGCGATTTTTGTATCATATTTTACTGCTGTTTCTATACATGCAGTTTTTATGTCCTGGTGACCAGTGAAAGTGCAGTTACGAGTCTCTGCCCATTCATTTAGATTCGAAAATAGCTGCCTGGAGGCCGAGTGGTATGACTTGCCTAATGCCTAATTCAGATTACACGATTTTAGCCCGATTTTGGCACAATCCGTTTGACGTAGGGTGTCGTGGGGATTCGTAAACGACAACGGGCGTCGGGACTCAAGATTCGATCGTATCATCTCGTATAGTGGGCGACAACCTACGTCGCGTCTGCGATGCTTCACGACATCACAACAAAAAGACTAGCACGTTTAATTTTTTTTTTGACGGTCATCCGTCACATGTATGAGGTTGACCAATAGGAGCAGAGAAGCTTTTCCGTACACAACTTTCAAAAATGGCGAAACGAAAGAGAGACGATGGTGCTAACGTTAAAACTAAAAGTAAAAATATATAAGAAAACAATATTTTACCTCAAGTTCTCTGTGGAGGATTGACAGCCCATACTGTCCACCTCGAGCAATCCAGGAATGTGTCCATTGTCGGGTTTTCTTTCTTTTTTTACTTTTTTCTGAACACAGGACAGCCACCGCATCATCCATTGTTTGTTTACGTTCGTTTCCGTAAGTCACTCGGTACTAGTTTTGCCTTCTCGATGACATCACGTGCGCTGTTAAAGACGGCATGCGATGACTGGTCAGGAAGGAACGTGTAGTCTGACATGTCTTGTCCATGACACGACAAGATTTTAGGAGTCAAAATCGCGTAATCTGACACAGTGACTATCGTGACAGACAAAAATAAATCATGTAATCTGAACCAGGCATAAAAGGACTTTGGCGAGACGCGAGTGCAATGGTCAAAGATCTAACACTTAGCACGATAGTCTGTGTAGGCAAGGCAAGGCAAGGCAAGTTTATTTATATAGCACATTTCATACACAATGGCAATTCAAAGTGCTTTACATAGAAGAAATTAAAATAATCAAAAGAAATCAGAATAATTAAAACAGTTTAGAATAAAAAATAATGCGGATGTTTAAAAGTGCTAACTTTATAGTCTTACTTTTTGTCCCCACAGCATTTAATTTCTTTGTAGCACTTGTTTACATAGAAAACAATGGAAAAGCAGCACAGAAAGTGCGTTCTGTGGTAATTGCTTGGTTGCGGTTTTGACATAACCAAGATCTTCTCCGCTTTGAGCTTCTCTATTTCTGCAAAGTTTTGAATGAACTACGCAGCAGCGCCACATTATTCTAAAAAAAACAAAACAATTAACACGCAACAACTCTTACATCATCGCTGCATCTCGTGTGTCACTTAAGGTTGCTTTACGCCTAAAATTCAAATGCAATCTTTTTTGCATTCGATTGTGGATTATTATTTTAAATTAAATGAATTTTTGAAACTCGAATTTTAATTTGACAGTCCTAGCATATAGATGATCATTATGAAAGGCCCATATCCTCTTTTTGTAGCACTTGATTTATTTTTTACCAGGGTCTACTAATAATGTTAGTCAAGGTTTCTTGCATTAAAAACAATAATTTACTTATTAGTTATATTACTATATTGTATTTTAGGTATTTTTAAATGACCAGTTCACCCCTTAAAATTAAACAGGATCTTTTATACTTAAATATTTAAATAATCTTTTCTGACTGTCAAATGACTCTACTAATATCCTTGAATGAATGTTTTGCAGCTGATGTGCCCTAGTTTGCTCATTCGTGAATGTCATTAGAAATGTTCAGTAACCTCGTTTCCACTATGAATTAGCTCAACCCCTCTAAAATGGAGAAGAATGAGGATGTGAACGTGAATCTCGCTAATCTCCTGAGCATCGTGTCTGAGCTGGTGGAGAAAATATTCATGGCTGCTGAAATCCTGCCTCCGTGAGTCTCTGTCACGATTTGAAGAATTCAGCCAATAAACTCTTCAATCAGGATATAATGTGAGAGAATGGAGTTTTACACACATTGTTGTCTTTTTTTTTTTTTTGCAGAACTCTCAGGTTTATTTATGGATGTTTACAGAAAACTGTACAGCAAAAGTGGCCCAGAAACACAACCATGAAAACTAGAGTTGTAAGGTATGGACATTTATTTTTTGTTGAAGGACATTTTGCATTTTAAATGTATTTAAAGTTAACAACAATACATTTAATAAAAGTGTATAACACAATTATACTAAAATTATTTTATGAATTGGTATAAATATTTCAACAACTGTATAATATAATATAATCTATGTATTTAAAAAAAAAAATTCTGTTTCTTCCAGTGGATTTGTCTTCCTCAGATTGATCTGTCCTGCTATTGTCAACCCAAGAATTTTTAACATCATTGCTGGTGAGCTGTTAATGACCAAATCGTTTAAATTGTTTTTATTAAACTGGCATCAACAACATTTTTGGCAGTCTTTAAAAAGATGTCTTTTAATAAATCTTTTAAATGTAAAAAAGAAATGTTTTACTTTGTTTATTTCTGCAGACCCTCCTTCCCCTATCGCATCCCGGACACTCACATTAGTGGCCAAAGCTGTCCAGAATCTGGCCAACCTGGTGGAATTTGGTGCCAAAGTAAACACAAAAACTTCATTTGAATTTCCATAGTTTTTGTAGACTTTCCAGGCTCATTAATTGTTGCTTTCTTCAAATTATTATTATAATTTTTTTTTTCATCTCAGGAGCCATACATGGAAGGAGTGAATCCATTCATCAAGAGCAACAAACACAGAATGATCATGTTTTTGGACAAGCTTGGGGTTTGTCAGCATCTCTAAATCTGCTTAATTTGCTGCAAATGTTGCGAGTACATTGAAAAAAAAAATTTCATTTAGAAATTGCTAGTAAATTTCACAAATAATTACAGAGAAACGGCAAGTAGCGCATTGAATTGACAGAAAGCCTAAAATAGTACTTTCTTGTCAAACATACTAAAATAATATTTGATTTATGTACAACTTCAGGAATTTTTTAGACACAAAGTAACTTCCTCCAGGGGGCGCAAATCCTCCATGATCCATATTCATCAACACAGAAATGCACAACAGCTGTTTTCATTCAACTTCTGCTCAAAATTGGAATATACCATAAAACATTTGCGAATAAAGCAAATGTTTTCATCCTATGTGTTTAAGAGAACAAAATCGTGGTGCAAAATATCTGTAATATGGAAGTTTCTGCAATCGAGGAAGCAACTGTAGCTCTTTTTTTCTACGTCATAAATGACTTGCGTCACACAGACGAAAAACGCAATAACGCTGTCATGTTTATTCAGTATGTTTTCCATCGTAGTTTAAGCGCATGTCGCCTTATCGGATAAAAAAATGATCTTCCTCAATTGAGCACCTGTTGTTTTATGCACATTTTTGGATAGTTCACTTTGAATTTATTTTTTGATATGTTTTAGCATCTTTGTTTCCACAGTATTTTCAATTTTGATATTTTTTGGTCAAACCGTTGTTGTCTATCAGTCATATAATGCAGGTTTAGGGGGTCCTCCCTTGGTCCACCTCGAAAAACATGCACAGAGAAGTCAAAATTAAACATGATTTAATGGCACCCTTTAATGTGCATCATGGCGCACACTTTATGCAATATCCCAATATTCGCATAAAAGTAGCTTGTTAAGCACAACGACAAAGTCATGTTTGTATGTGTGTCTTTAGTATGCATACGTTTGCTCTTTTCAGAACGTCCCTGAGCTGCCTGAACCCACAGAGCACTTTAACACGGACCTGGCCCGTGACCTCGCCGCCCTACACCAGCTCTGTGTCACACACTTAAATGAACTGAGGATACTCAGTAATGAGAGGGGCGCGCAGCAGGTAACATTAGAACTTAACACATTTCATACGGATAGCCAGTGCTTGTGTCTCATGTTGTGTTTCTCTCACAGCACATCTTGAAAAAACTCTTGGCAGTCACTGAACTTCTACAGCAGACCCAAACTCAGTTTGCAGTGACCAACAGCAGCCGATAGACTACAGTCCTACACACTTTAAAAGCTTTTACATGTCTGTTCTGTGACATTATAAACCACTTTTGATCAGAAACGTCACACGGTAGTGAAACAGAGAATGTTTCTGTTTATCTGTGCACCCGTATTCACAGGATGTTTTCATGAAGAGAAAAATATATGAAGCAAGAGAAACTTTCCACAGTTTTTTTCCAAGTGACAGAAGTGTTCATGACTGCTGTTTGCATTCTGCAATGTTAAACACTATTAAAGTTTTTGCTCTGAAAACAAACTAAAAATCAAATTTAACTGAGAAGTCTGATGTTTGACAAGTGGATAAAAAAGCATTTATCTAACTGATGCTGTGGAAAAAAATGCTTGAAAAGACCAAATATGCTTTATAAACTGGTTTGTTTCCCTTTGTGCTTAAGCAGACCATCGAGAGAAAACATTCTTTATGTCTGATTTTACATATCTATAAAACCTACCAAGAAGTGCAAAAGAAGCTATTTTGTATCAAAACTATTTTCATACTTGGAATCATGGATTTGAAGAAGAAAAAAAATGCATTTTGCCTTTGAATTGTTCTAAAATGATTTCATGACTATGCATAAAGATGTGGGTGACATTACACTATCAGGTATGCATGCACTCATTTAATACATTCTTGTAAAAATACAATAATTGTTTTCTAATATATATGCAAATAAATCATAGGATTTGTCATTTGTTTGTCAGTTTAATTTTTATGAATCGCCATTTCTGTATTTATAGTTTTCATTCTGTTGTTTTAACATACTTGGTGATCTTCAATCAGGAGTAAATCAGTGACAATTCAGAAAAGCCTTAAAAGTATTTTGTGTAAGTTCGTTTTGTGTGTGTGTGTGTGTTTGCTGACGTTGTAAATAATTGTTAAACACTAGATGCATGATAAAATGAAACCAATGTTCTGCAATCGCGTCAAAATATGAAACGTCTAATTTCCAAACACTAGAATTATGGGAAGTCTGTCGACTTGGGCTGGCCAAAATCTGTAGACTGGCTGTGATTGGGAAAAGTCGAATAGTGTATTCCAACCTTGAGATTACAAAATATATTGTAGGTCTTCTCGTTTAAAAGAGAGAGAGTGAACAATTTTACCTCTAGATGGCAGCATTTCACTTCATTCTCGGTATCAATGATCTGTCGAAATTGAGTCCTCTGTGCCTTACAAGGAATTCAAAGCTGTAGGCCTACGTTGTGAATCTTGCTTTTGTAAAAGGTTTACTATAAAATATAAGAACATTATTGAAGTGTAACAGAACAGCAAATTATTCAAGTGCCATCCTTCCGCTAGAAGATATAGACCCGGAGCGTTCAGGTAAACATCTATGAGTCGTTTTTATGTGTTTTAGCGTGCCTGAACATTACGTTTTGAAACCATTGTTAGGTGTAGCAGATAATATACGCATATATATTCACACACACACACACACGCCTATGACCTTATTTTTCATTTTGTAATAACTCTATCGCGACATCTCGTTCGGTCCAAACCCACAGGCCCTGCGTTGAAGCTGCAGTGATTAAATTGTCCTGTGACGAGGCACAATAGAGATTACAAGCACCCACCGACAGCACAGTTGGCCAGCAGAAGGGACTCTATGCCCCCTATTCCTGCCTCAGTTTTCTTATTATTTCCCTCTTTCAAAGGGCCCAAATAGAGCCCAGCAGGTTTGAGTAAAGAGACCTGAAAGAACGTCTTCCTGCTAACTTATCAGCCAGTGAACAAAAGATTAACGTTTTATTTTTTTTCCGAGCAATGATTAAATCAATGACAGCACAACCAAAATCAACACGAGATCAAATAAAAAGAGCCTAGATAGGCTAGTAGTAACATACTGTTTTGACAGTGTAAATTACAAATGAGCAGGACACATTATCCATGGACAATTTTAAAGTGGAAAATCACTTCCACTGGACATGAAGGTAAGACGATATGTTGTAGATGCATTCACACCCCTGTCTGTTTGTCATCAGTTGGAGTATGAAAACTTAAGCAAACAGAAATTGACTTTGCACGTAGAGGATTGTGGAATATCATAAGCACAAAAAATAGCCATACAAACAAGTGCCATTGATAACTATCATGATTGATGGAATGCGGAAATGCAACGTCTATAAATATCTTTAGCCCATGACCTCGTGCCCTGTGGACTTCATATGACAGACCTCATGCCCTTAACCACTCTACTGGTTTTGTGAACTAAAGGAGGGCAAGGTCTATTTTCAATTATGGGTTTCGGCCCCTCTAACACAAACCATTTAACCCCTGACCTCCCTTAGGGCAGCCGGACTGCCTACCGCTGGGCCGAGCGTTACTACCACCTTGTAATCCATACGCTCTGAATGACCGGAGTCCCGCGAGCAGCTGCCCTCTGTCCACGCACTAACAACCTGCTTAACCCATTAAAGTCAAAACCAACAGACCTGCCCTCCACTTTAGAGTTTACAACATCCCGCTGTCTGTTCCTGCATGTTTCACAGAGGACAGGACTGACTTAATTAGAGGCTATTTGTTCTATCATGCAAAAAAACTTTAAATAATCATAATGTCAAATTATCTCTACTATTAAATTGTTAAAAATACATACAAACTATTTTAGGTAACATTTTTTTGTTGGCAAATTTAACAATTTTAAATGGAGGGCAAAAAATATAATTATGGGTAAAGCAGTGCATTGTGGTTAATTTTTTTGAGCACACTTCCCACAAGAGCTGGAAGTACCTTTAGGATTTTAGGACTCTGGGAACATAATGGCGGCACTGACGTCAGCCATTCAATTGCCACTCAATGCATAATTATTGCTCACAGATGGTTTTAACAATATGTTAAAATTTGCATTTTAGGGAGACAGCCATGGGGGACACTTGTGTCTCAGTCACATTTATTGTCTGTAATTCTACCTGACATTTAAAAAAAAAAAAAAAAAAACAATAAAAAAAACTGTATGGCAAAAATAGAAAAAAAATAATTCTGTGAATCATGCATTTAATTTAGCATGAAATCAATATTTTGATACTGACTTTAATAATCAATAATTAAAGATTTTTTTTAATTTAACAAAATTTTAATACTATTTGGTAAATTGATTTCTTTAAATTTTGTTACATTAGCTGGATTGCACATTTATTTTTCATAAAAAAAATACAGTACTGTAAAATATTACATTTTTACTCTTTTAATGCTTTAAATGCTTTTAATGCTTTAAAATCTTTGATACTTTTTTCTATCAAAGTGCATATTTCAAATATTTTAGAAATCTGGAATGGTTTAAACTTTCATTTGATCTCGAAAAATATCTCCGATAAACTAGGCTAATCAATTTTTTAAATATTTATAATGCCATTGAATTATATTATGCTCATTGTCTTTCATTTTTAGTAACCGCGGGTTAACAGAAAGAGGTTATGCACCGGTAGTGCGACGTCTGTCATGCGGTCATGAACAAGGCTGGCCGGTCAGCAGGTCAAACCAATAGTTGACCAAGTGGATTTCAATGACTCTGTTTGAGCAGTGGTCACTTCACTTTGTGGTACAAAATGAAGACACTCACCAGAACTCACTTAACCTGTTTCATTGTCTCTCCATATTGACGTGCCAAAAAGCGTGTTGTCCAGGCGTCCCTGGGGGCAGAGGGGAAGTGGACAACACATTTATAGGCTCTTGCTGACTTTCATTAAATGATTGGTTTTTGAAATCTGAATATACTTGGATTTAAACACCAAACAGTGACTCAAATACATTTTTAAACACGGTTACCAAAAAAAAAGTCCATAGTTTTTTGTGTGTGTGTGTATGTTCTTATGTTAGCGACTGTGCGCCAGACAGCAACAGAAACGGCCCCTGAGTAATGAATATAGTTGTAAAAGAAAGGCTTTGTCTCAGACGGCCCTGTTGGGGTGAAGCATTGTCGCTGGCTGACCTTTTGGGTCAGTGCAAACTCTCCCAGTACCAGGAAGCTGATGGACCACTTTTTCCCACGCGTTGTAAAGCTCTTTGTCTCATGCCGAGAGCTGCCATTAACGTTTGAACCTTCCCTTTTTGGGCTGCTGTAGTCGGCCACTTGGTCGCGGTGCGTCTCCCTGGTACGTTAGATAAAAACCCACCAATAGCTCCCTTGGAAACGTGGATAATAAGGATCAGCTAAGCTAACTGTGACAGCGTGGGCCAATTTTCCGGCTTGCTGAGTCTGTAAGGGGTTTTTCTGGAACACACGACTGGAGCCGAGGAGTATTCAATGGACTGTTTGTGTGAGAGGGAACGACACGCGGAGATCGGAACGAGAGTTTGTATAAAAGAGATAGATAGATAGATAGATAGATAGATAGATAGATAGATAGATAGATAGATAGATAGATAGATAGATAGATAGATAGATAGATAGATAGATAGATAGATAGATAGATAGATCAAACAATGGATGGATGGATGGATGGAAGGATGGACGGATGGATGGATGGGACGAACCATTGATCGCTCCATGGATGGATAGATGGATGAAACGCATGAATGAGCAATGATAGATAGATAGATAGATAGATAGATAGATAGATAGATAGATAGATAGATAGATAGATAGATAGATAGATAGATAGATAGATAGATAGATAGATAGATCAAACAATGGATGGATGGAAGGATTGACGGATGGATGGATGGATGGAACGAACCATTGATCGCTCCATGGATGGATAGATGGATGAAACGCATGAATGAGCAATGATAGATAGATAGATAGATAGATAGATAGATAGATAGATAGATAGATAGATAGATAGATAGATAGATAGATAGATAGATAGATAGATAGATAGATAGATAGATAGATAGATAGATCAAACAATGGATGGATGGGAGGATGGATGGATGGACGGACGGACGGATGGATGGGACGAACCATTGATCGCTCCATGGATGGATAGATGGATGAAACGCATGAATGAGCAATGATAGATAGATAGATAGATAGATAGATAGATAGATAGATAGATAGATAGATAGATAGATAGATAGATAGATAGATAGATAGATAGATAGATAGATAGATCAAACAATGGATGGATGGATGGATGGACGGATGGATGGATGGGACGAACCATTGATCGCTCCATGGATGGATAGATGGATGAAACGCATGAATGAGCAATGATAGATAGATAGATAGATAGATAGATAGATAGATAGATAGATAGATAGATAGATAGATAGATAGATAGATAGATAGATAGATAGATAGATAGATCAAACAATGGATGGATGGAAGGATTGACGGATGGATGGATGGATGGGACGAACCATTGATCGCTCCATGGATGGATAGATGGATGAAACGCATGAATGAGCAATGATAGATAGATAGATAGATAGATAGATAGATAGATAGATAGATCAAACAATGGATGGATGGGAGGATGGATGGATGGACGGACGGACGGATGGATGGGACGAACCATTGATCGCTCCATGGATGGATAGATGGATGAAACGCATGAATGAGCAATGATAGATAGATAGATAGATAGATAGATAGATAGATAGATAGATAGATAGATAGATCAAAGGATGAATGGATGGAAACGTTTGATCGCTCAGTGGATAGATCAAACAATGGATGGATGGATGGATGAAACGAATGAATGAATGAACGATAGATGAATGAATGGATAGATAGATCAGTCACTTGATGGATGGATGGATGGATGGATGGATGGATAAGACGATTGATCGATCAAAGGTTGATAGATTAGACATTGATAGAATGAACTAACGATTGATTGATCAATCTATAGATAGATAGATGGACGGATGGAACAAACGATTGATCGATCAAACAATGGCGGGATAGATGGATGGATCAGATGAACAAACAAACGAGTGATTGATTCAAAAATAAATAGATATAAAATGATGGATGGACGAATGTTGTTGTTTTTTTGTTTTGTTTTTTGCATTTGACATGAATAATCTTATCTTTAGATTTTTGATATAAGAGGGAAAAAACAACATGAATAATGAAACTATTGAAAAATAAAATTGAAAATATGAAAAATATTTCCAGCAAAAAAAAAAAAAAAAATTATAGCCTACTGATACCATGATTTTAGCCATATATCATAATGTGCACAATATACCCTTGGCCATTTATTAAGATGCAAAGTAAGGCCAATTTGCAATAAACTCGCATAATTCACATCCCTTTTCTTTTAGTCTGTCTTTGCCTGCAACGTTTCACACATCTGAAGGAGCCGTGGCCAAGAGAGGGAGCAAAGCGTTCTCCCGGTCTCCTCTGTCAGCTTTTCCAAAGCGGCAGCAGAACATAATGACGGAAGTGGAGTCTCTCAGACAGGAAACACTCCTTTTAATCAGAGTCAGGGCGAAAGAAAGAAAAACTCGGAACCTTCATAATGCTAATCACCCTCAGCCTCGGGTGCTAATGGAGGACCTAGCTTGTTAGCCGAGCGCTAATTAGCCTTCACGTCGGGGCGGAGGGCCGTGATTCACGGTGTGATGTGAATGTCTAATGTACGAGACCGCAGCCTTTTTGAAGCCTCTTTACATTTCGCTAATGCATTAGAAGTCCGCGTAGCGCTCTCTCTTGTACACACATTAGTACAGTTATACCACGGCGTGAGCTTTTTCCTGCTCTTTGTCCTCGCCGGCGAGACGAGAGGCCAGTGCATTCATTTCCAAAGACAGCCTTTATACCTCCACCCATACCTTGTCTAGATCATGCCAGGAGTCAAGCTGTGGGAAGCCAGACGGGAAAGATAGTTCTGGCCCTTGTACCCTGGCAACTGTCCCCGGAGACAGCGGGTCGACGGCTACAGACTCCCCTTTTCCCTTGAGCTCAGACGCGCCTCTGATAAATGAGGCCTGGGCTGGGTGAAATGAAATAATCGAGCCCTTGATGTTTGAAATAAATCTGACAGGCCTTTCTAGTAAAGTTCCAGCCTAGTTTTCATCTGTCTCTGCCGTCAGCTCGTTTTGTTATATATTATGACAGTCGCACCATGTAGCGGAATGGCTGCTGATGTCACAATTTACAATCGTGCATTGTGTTCGACGAAAACACCCAGGCTGTAGTATTTAAAGCCGTCTCAGATGCACACAAAAAACCTTTAGGTTACACAGCTGGAGGGACGTGAGTAAAGGGGCACCACCGTCAAAGGGCCTGTTCTTTCTGTCTTTTATAATGCAGCGAGATCTGATAATACTATAGATTTATACTGGAATTATTCAGCAAGAATGTGTTCAGTTGATCAAAAGTGACAGTAAAGAATTTGTTACTCAATTTTTTCAAATTATTGCTGTTATTTTGAACTTCTACTTATCAAAGAATCCATATAAAAAAATCCACTAAAATATTAAGCAGCACATTTACATTTAAAAAAGATTGACAGATGAAATCAGAAATCAAATCAGAATGATTTCTGAAGGATCATGTGACACTGAACACTGGAGTAATGATGCTGAAAATTCAGCTTTGCGTCCCAGGAATAAATAAAAATTGAAAATATAATTAAGTGGAAAGCTTAAATTGTAAAAAATATTCCACAATATCAAAAATGTTCTTGTATTTTTGATCAAATAAACGCAGTCTTGGTGAGCATGAGAGGCTTCTTTTAAAAATATTTTTATTGACCCCAAACTTTTGAATGGTAATGGTAAATGATTTAGAAAAGTGGTTCCCAACTGGTCAGTCATGGTCAGCAAGGAAAAAAACTAAATTGTAAAAAGTCCAAACTAACCATATAATCAAACATGGGATGGAAATATAACTAAAAGGAAGAAGAAAACACTACATATTTTGTTGTTAACGCCAAAGGCTGCGTCATTGAACGCTACAATATTTTGCAGCAGTCAATGAATAAAGCAGAAGATGACACAGAAGCCCCTTTCACACAGAGATTCCAGAAAATACACGGATAATGTGACCTAGCATATGTCCTGGAATTGTTTGATATCGGTTCATTCACTCTCCCAGTGATTTGCCGGGATCTGTGAGTACGTTCACACACAACCCGTAAAAATCCCGCCCGTTCTCATCCCAAAGCGCCATATAGGACGATTTTGCAAAAGCGTAAATATCCAACGCACATGGCACCCTTTAACGTAAAATGAGACGCAGATATATTTGGGCAGAAGGCGCCCCCTAGTGGTCTAACCCTTACCCTACACCATACCTAAACTTAACCATAACCGAAGCGTCTCATTAGACGTTAAAGGGTGCCATGTGCGTTGGATATTTACGCTTTTGCAAAAGCGTTGTATACGGTGCTTTGGGATGAGAATGCGTTGAAATCCCGGGAAGACGCATGACGTCAGGATGAGACGTAACGGACGCGTCGAAAACATATACACGCGCATACCGTTCCACAAAGCTGGTGAACGATCTCAGCTTCAGTATCTCTGCTTCGCTCCAGTTTGCAGGTAGGCTATTTGTTCGTCCTTTCTTTGTTGATGACGAATACAAACTTTCTTCTAAGAGCAACAGAGTCGCGCAATGGCACGAGCGTCATCACTATGACACACCTTTTACGGCATTGGTCCTGGCTTTTGCTCACACAGTCAGCGCGCGTTCCGGGACTGATTCCGGCAATGTTACTAGGTCCCCATCAGTCCCGGTATCAATCCCGGGTCGTGTTTGCGTTCACACAGAAGGCGTTCTGGCAATTTCCCGGCAATTTCCCGGGGTCAACACGCTGTGTGAAAGGGGCTAGAGTTAAACACAGATTAACTTTCTGACCACATTGGGTTTTGTGCTGTGAATGAATCGGCTGTTGAGGACCATTGACCATGAAGCAATTAATCAAGAGACATTTAGAAACTAAAAATTCAGTAATTTCGCATACTTGGGTCTGAAGAGTTCAAAGTAATATTAATAAAAAACAATGTTTGACTTGAATATCACTTGTTCACTTTTATACGACAAAAACATTTCAGTGGCATGTTGGGTGACCACTTGATGTCCGAAAAGCCAAAGGAGCTGAGAAGCAACGCTGGTTTTGCTGCAGAAAGACTGGACAGTGATAATTACTTGGCTCGGCTCTCAGGACTGGCTGCTCTTAACAATCAGGTCTGTGGAGCTGCTGCCGGGGTCTTTTGTGAAGCAGCACTTTGAGTGAATGTGCACAAGCTGTCAGGAACCGCCCTCCAGATCTAGCTGTTACCCCCCGCGGGGAGATCAGTAACACCGGTGGCACACAGATTTGTGGAGTCTCAACCTCAAATCAATGATTGCAAAAGAAATAATCTCTTAAACAGTGCATTGATGCGTTTGTCCATTGGTCAAATACAGAACTGTTTAGCACTATTTAGTAAATTTAGCTTTTAGCAAATTTAGCACGATTTAGCTTAAAATCATTGTTGTATAAAGCCTGTTGGATTTTCATATAAAACTAGTCCATTAAACTTTAAATTACTTTGAAGTCTTTTTATCACACATTACTAGTATTAGCCAAGTCATTATTTGCTAAAAGGTTCGAGACAGACCAAATTTGAATTATGTGAATGAGATTTGAGCGCCCACAGACCATTGGCTGAAGATCGGATGCATATGGCAAAATCGGACACACTTCAGGAGTTTCGAAGTTGTCACTTGATAGGTTGAATTCTACAGGATTTCTGGGAGACGTGTGTGTCGAGTTCTAAAACGGTCTGCCTGGAAACAAAGCCGCTGTGACCATTTATGTATTCGTAGATGCCAAAATTGACCACTCCAGACACGTGGCGTGATGTCTGCTGAAGTCTATTGCAGACATACACTCACCTAAAGGATTATTATGCAATTATCTAATTAACCAATCACATGGCAGTTGCTCCAATGCATTTAGGGGTGTGGTCCTGGTCAAGACAATCTCCTGAACGCCAAACTGAATGTCAGAATGGGAAAGAAAGGTGATTTAGGCAATTTTGAGCGTGGCATGGTTGTTGGCATGAGTATTTTCGTCTGGGATTTTCACGCACAACCATTTCTAGGGTTTACAAAGAATGGTGTGAAAAGGGAAAAACATCCAGTATGTCCTGTGTCCTGTGGACAAAAAAGTCCTGTGGGCGAAAATGCCTTGTTGATGCTAGAGGTCAGAGGACAATGGGCCGACTGATTCAAGCTGATAGAAGAGCAACTTTGACTGAAATAACCACTCGTTACAACCGAGGTATGCAGCAAAGCATTTGTGAAGCCACAACACACACAACCTTGAGGCGGATGGGCTACAACAGCAGAAGACCCCACCGGGTACCACTCATCTCCAGTACAAATAGGAAAAAGAGGCTACAATCTGCAAGAGCTCACCAAAATTGGACAGTTGAAGACTGGAATAATGTTGCCTGGTCTGATTAGTCTCGATTTCTGTTGAGACATTCAGGTGGTAGAGTCAGAATTTGGCGTAAACAGAATGAGAACATAGATCCATCATGGTTTGTTACCTCTGTGCAGGCTGGTGGTGGTGGTGTAATGGTGTGGGGGATGTTTTCTTTGCACACTTTAGGACCCTTAGTGCCAATTGGGCATCGTTTAAATGCCACGACCTACCTGAGCATTGTTTCTGACCATTTCCATCCCTTTGGCCACCATGTACCCATCATCTGATGGCTACTTCCAGCAGGATAATGCACCATGTCACAAAGCTTGAATCATTTCAAATTGGTTTCTTGAACATGACAATGAGTTGACTGTACTAAAATGGCCCCCACAGTCACCAGATTTCAACCCAATAGAGCATCTTTGGGATGTGGTGGAACGGGAGGTTCGTGCCCTGGATGTGCATCCCACAAATCTCCATCAACTGCAAGATGCTATCCTATCAATATGGGCCAACATTTCTAAAGAATGCTTTCAGCACCTTGTTGAATCAATGCCATTTAGAATTAAGGGGGTCAAACACAGTATTAATATGGTGTTCCTTAATAATCCTTTAGGTGAGTGTATATATTCATACATGCGTCAAATTACAGTTTCAGATGCTCATCAACTTGCTCTCAAATGTTCACGGATCGGCTTCTACCATTTCAATATGGTTTGTCACGCCAATCTCGCTCATGTTTACAGCTATGACAATGAACGCTTAGCAGGATCAACTAAATGCTGAATTTTCAAAAGCATGTGAAGTTTGCAGTGCACAACGTTCTTAAATTAATAATTTATTAGACACTCTTGGAGACATCGTCTTTATCACACCCCTAAACATGACGTGGAACAAAACGAACTGTGATTGGTTGCTTTACATGTCGGTCAGACGTCCTCTTGGGAGGTCCTGACTCCTTTGCCAATGAAAGCTGCTATTTAGTCTGAAGGTCTGGCTAAGCGACACTACTCTTCCTCACACAAACCTATCATTTGACTTCAGAGCAAAAACATATTATAAAAACATCAGCCCTTGATTTCATAGATTATATGAAAAGCTTAAGCCTATCCCAGACTAAAATGCATGTTTTAGCTGCTTTAACTGAGAGCAACTTGCACTGATATATCATAAAATATATGAGTGCAGTTGTTTTGTCTCAAAATGCACACCAGTGATGTGTTTTTCTAGGTATATTTATAAAAGCTACTTAAATGTCCTAATTGACCTAAGGCTTAATCGTGGTTTAATCTAAGCCCTGTATGTGAAACCAGGCCTATATTGACAAAAATCAAATATTTCAGTGATGTTGACTTTCCCCTAAAGTGCCGTAAGCATTCAAGAATTGTATAAGGATCATCAATAAATGATCACGGAAACTTAATGTCATCGTTTACCATTTTATTCAAATACACTTTATAGATTTACAAAATATCAGTGAAAAGGTATTAGCTTTAAGTTAGCTAAGTGTGCCAAATTCCTTCATAAAAAGCCGAACCCTCAGAAAGACATTGCATAAGTCGCACACTGCATTAGAATCTTAAATGTGTTTTTGATCAAATTATTCCTTTGAACATTTCTTTAAAAGTCTCAGATTACACCGCCACAACCTCTGTTCTTGTCTTCAAATTCTCCTGACGCCAAAAATAGCCCGTCATCTCGCATGTCATTTCCGCCTCGCGTCAAGCACCCTCAGATGCTCGAGTGTCCATTAGTTGCGATCTAGATCCCCGAGGAGATGGCAACATCTCGATACATTAGGGGAGTTAAGCGACTTGACTCTACTCATGGCTAATTGAAGGCTGCAAATTTCTTAGACACGTCACCTCTCACCTCTTCAAGCGCTCGTCTGACCTGCGCGACAACATATCATGTAGATCTGTCCTTGACAGGCCAGAGACATCCCAAGAGTGCTGATATTAGTGCTCATGTGACACTGCTCACAGTAAGCGATTGCTTTGTTCCAAACCATTCCGGTTGGCTGGGATACAACGAACATCCATGAGGGTTATTCTTCTCAGAAATCACATCGAACACAAGTACAAATAGGCTGCATTTTCTTTCTTTAATGTGTCACCAACTGCTTTGGCTTCAGCTAAACCACTAGAAAAAGTCTGGTGCATGTGCTCTAATTGTGTAGCGGCTGTAGATTCACTGCAGTGTTCTTGAGCTCATGGGGCATGGAGCTCTTGTTTGACGAGCTGATCACTGGCTCATTATATTGGCCCTAGGCTTGGGTTTTTGTCAGCGGGGGCCCAAGGGCCCCTTTTAAACAGTAAGAGATCCAGTTGTTGCTACGGAGATTGTAAAGCATGTACGGTGACTTGCCGTGACTTCCCTCATGCATGGCTAAACCGACCATATCAGATCAACTTTATTTATGATGTTTTTTACTCATGGTAATTGACTTTTAGCATAGTAACCATGGTTACCTGATGTGTTATATAACACGAAGAAAAAAAAACATTTACGTTTACATAAACTAAAGATTGAGTTACATAAAGACAGCATTATGAGTGTTGGGGGAAAGTTATACTTTTAAAAGTAATGCATTACAATATTGTGTTACTCCCAAAAAGTAACTAATGCATTAATTAGTTACTTTTTTTGTAAAGTAATTTTACTTTTTCTCACCTGGGCTGGGCGTGCTTGTTTGTTTTCCACTAATTGAAGGAGTGAATGAAAACGAGTGAGTGATTCGGACACTGAGTCGCAGGAAGGGTTGCTGCTTCCGCATAGATTGTGTTTGCGGTTTAATATGGCAGCTCCAGTAGTAATGAAAACATCTATCTTGAACTCTGTCGTGGAAACTAGCATAAACCTTAATTAAATAATTTCAAAAAGCATTTAATACCTGTATGATATTACGCTGTGGCCACATTGGACTAGCGGTTTGGGAACTGGAAGGATGGATGATTCAGTTAAGGCGTCATCTTCTGGCGAGGCGCTGGAATTCATTCAGGTCAACCTTCACAGTGCATTATGGGTATTCCCTAGCTGTTGAGTGTACATTGGTTGTACACTCGATAACATCCACAATGGTTTCGGACACCACACTGTAAAAAAATGTTGTTGGTTTAACTTAAAAAAAAGTAACCTGGTTGCCATAAAATTTTAAGTTCATTGAAATGGAAAAATTGAGTTGAAGGAGAATACAATGAAGGAGATTCAGAAACTCAAAATATGTTATCTGAACTACATAAATTATCTAAGTTGATTTGACAAAAGAAAAAATGTTGTGATTACAAATCATGATTTTTTTTTTTTTTTTTACAGTGCACTACAAATGGCTGTTCCCTCAAATAGTGCCCTAATAATTAAGGGTATTAAGGGTTAATTAAGGGTATCTTACTTCAGCAATAAAAACAACAAAATGAAACACAAATGTTATGTTCATCTAAAGACGTTTTGCTTATTAAAAGTTGAATTTTATTTTATTAGAAGTTGGTTAATAAAGTGAGATTATATACATAAAGCATATTTTTATTATTAATATAATTGCGTAATATTCTGAATTTGCATTTCACTGTTTATATTAATTTTGAGGAATACTGAATCTGTTTGGGTTTTTTTTGCTAGTGAGTTGAGTAAATGCTCAGATAGTCAGACCTATAATAAGCACTTGCTCTCGATTTCTCTCGACAAGGGGACGGGAGAGTAACTTGCGTTACTTATTTGAAAAAGTTACTATTTTGTAAGTATTTTGTTGTAAATTTAAAAGTAATGCATTACTTTACAAGTTACAAAGGTAATTGATTATGTAACTTGCATTACTTGTAATGTGTACCCCCAACTCTAATCATGAGTAATATTGTTCATGCATGTTGCAAGCTATGACAAAATTGACCATGAAATATAAGTATCGTGGGATTAGCCACCAGTAACATACATACAAGACAAAACATTCTGAAAGCTTTTGACACATATCCAATATAAATGATAATAAGAATAAATGAGGTCACCATGGTACATTTTTGTAAGGGATATGCACTTTAACAGTACCATATCAGTACAACAACACACGAAACTACTAAAATGAAAATGTAAAAATCTATAAACAAAAAATTGCAGGCATGTAGGCTACCATGGTATTCTTTGAACTTGGAGTAGCTACAATAGCAGTGTGTATGAGATATACCACAGTATTGCCAGCCGATATTCCTCTACCACGGTATTGCTATTGTACATCTACTGTAAGAGGAACTGTCTCTGCATATTTCATTTAATCTGAAGCATGAGTAAATTCTTGAACTTTTGATGTAATTTTGTTCTCTTTATTTCGTCTCCTTGGCAAGATAAAATAATGTAAGGGTGGCAATAGATCTGCCCCCACAGGTCAAGCACGTCTGCTTAACCTGTCATCTGAGAAAGGCCAACTCACAAAGAGCTACAGGAAAATGATCTTGTCATTACCATGGTAACAGGCGGTTGGATACCAATCAGACTTGAGAGGGGGAGGAGGTATTCAAAGTGCTACATAAATCTGAAATTGCTGCGCAATTTTCTCTGGCAATTATCCCAAAAAACAGAGAGAGGAGAAAGTAAGAAGGAAAAGGGGGGTAACTAACGCCTTGTCTACACTGTAAACGAGCAACGCAAAACAATACTAGGGCACTCCCATTCTAAGCAATTTTATTTTAATTATTAAATTACTTTTTGCAGTTACATAAAAAAATGACCTACTGATTTAAATAATCTTTCCAGATGACGTCACGTCACGCGTGACCTTTCCGACGTGACGTAGGTCGTGAACGAGCATCGCAAACTGCAAGACGAGCGTTTGTGTTTCAAAAGTATATTTCGCTAGATAAGACCTTCTGAAGCTGTTTTGAAACGGCAAGTTGGACCTTTAACCCATTGGTATCCCTTGAAGTCCACTGTGGAGAAAAATCCTGAAATGTTTTCCTGAAAAGCCTGTTTCTTTCCGACTGAAAAATGAAAGACATGAACATATTGGATGACATGATGGGGGTGAGTGAGTGAATTATCAGGACATTCTAATTCTGGAGTTATCTAATCCTTTAAGGCCGTTCAAACCAGAATGATTAAAGAAAACTATAATGATAACTATAGTGTTAAAACCAGCTGACAATATTGTTTTACTTATTATATAAATGCACCCTGCAGTTTATGTTGTCAGTCACTTTAAATGATGAATTCTGATTGGCTGTCAATGTTTTTTATCGTTCATCAGCTGGGACATAATTGCTCTGAAACCGATTCCAAGATATTGTTCCTCTCTGCCATTATCTTTATACTTATTGGTATATACATTATAGTTCAAAAATCATTCTAAATATAAAAGTATAGCAGTATCAGAACGCAAAAATGTACATAACAATGAACCCAAGCACTCAAATGCTACCCCAGCCCCCCACCCAAACAAAAAAAATTCTCAAAAAAAAAAAAAAAAAAAAAAGCCAATCCAAAAGATTAATTTGCAAACTGGATATTCAGCAGTTCTGTTCTAAATATGACTAAAATCCCAGACTGGATTGTTGCCAGTGGATGTCCATCTCCTTAGTCCATAACTGACACTGACATCCACCTTCTGCTATCAATTAATGCCTCACAATGAGACCCAAGAGAGACATAATCCACTAAAGATCATAGAGGGTCATTGATTATCACCTATGAGGGCGAGCCATGTTGACCTGGATTTAAACAATGGTTGACCCATCGTTTACTTGTAGTGCGGCGCTGCTCTATGATTCCCCAAGGAAGCAAAAGATGGTTCCCAGTGGACAGAGAATCCTTGAACATTCAGCATTAAAATTTCATCAGCTTGACATGCGCTATTAAAATTATTATAATTTATAAATAAGTCATAATTTGTGGGCATCTCCTGAACATAGAAAGAAAACTCCTTTCAAACACATTTTTAGTTGTATTTTGTCTCCTAATACTGTCCAAGTGTATATGTGTGTGTGTGTAGGCCGAGTTAGCTATATATATATATATATATATATAGGCCTATGTCAATTTTGTCATTAACATTTCCCACATCTCACACCCAACATTTTGTGGTGGAAATGACAGTCTAAAATTTTTTTAGATAAAATAACTGACAACTTTTTCTTGTTAAAGCTAATTTTGAGGCTAGCATTTAATTTATCCAAATTAGAACAAAAATTTTTTCGGTTTTGTCAGAATTTGCAGCTTGATTCAAATATTAGCGATATTTTACGTTTTTTTAATCGTTTTTCAAGCCTGCTCTGCACCGACACCGTTGTTTACTCGATGACCCCTTTCGAACGCTTGAAAAAACTTTATTAGCAGTACAATTGCTGACAGTGATTGAAATTGTCACAACTGAGAGCCAGCCATAATTTGTGTTTCAATTTTCAGACAGACACCAAATTTTTGAAATGGTTTATGATGAGTGAACCAATTTTGTTTAGATGATTAAAAATTGAATTAAATGTTAAATTTAATCACTTTAAATCACTTTAAAAGAGTGAAATGAAAACATGGTAAAAAAAAGTTTCCAAGACAGTTTTAATGTGACCATAATATATCTAATAGAAACCAGTTTCTGAAGTCAAACACCCTTTTACAATTGTTCGCCGTGAATTCAGCATGCAAATATCATTTGAGACAAAAAATATTGAACAAACTAATCATCAAATTGCTACTTCTGACATTTTGCAGTTTTCTGTCCCATGGATGGACGCAGTCTTTAACAGGCGTCGGAGCAGACGGCCCTGTGGCACTGGGGGAGGGGGTGCTGGTGTGGACGACAAACTCGCTGAAAGTTCTCAAGGAATCATTTCTATTTCACACTCCACTTGGCTGCTGATTTGAGATTGTGTGTTAGCATAACAAAGCCGCAGAGCCTGTGAACTTGGGGGACCTTTCAACCCCGCAGCTCTGCCGGTGAATAGGCTTTGGCTCTGCCAATGGAATCCCTCCCTGCCTCCCCTGTTCGTGGCTAAATTGTTAATCAGGGTAATTTAATATAGTTTTCAATATGCCTCATCTCTCTTTGGGAGGGCATTCACAGCTTCCCTCTCCGCCCCAACCGAAAAACAGCCCGTTCTTTCATGCGGCCCCAGACGGGCAGCTGCAGTCTGGCCTCCTCCCCGGGCTGAAGTGAGCCGGTATCATGCATTACTGCGGTGAAGTGGGGAGTGAGATGAGGTGGATGTGAATGTGGAAACCTCTTAGCCTTGTCTGACTCTGAGAACGGGGGAGAGACTCTCTAGTGGGGTTTTGAGACCGTGACGGAGTCTTTTGCACACAACCAGACAGCCCGTCCCACCCTCGGTCCATTGAGATGTCCAATTTTAAAGTTCACTGGATATGTTAAGCCATAGTTTAGCTTCCTCGCAGCGCATGGGAAAATATGACAGGTTCTGTAGTTTTTGCTTTGATAAAATATATACACTGGCCAATTTAATGGATCAGGTGCATTTTTAATCCTATTATAGCTAATACACACATTCATGTCTAAAAAAAATCCATTTTTTGTTTATTTTAAATAGTGAATGTTTATTTAAATCTGTTGCAATCACCCTAGTTTTAGTGCCTTTGTATCTTAATACATACAGTATATCATGTTGTTAAAAATACATTTTGTCCAAAAAATTCTAAAAGTGAAACTTATAAAATAAAAAATTGTACGATATATGGTAAGGTTACTGTTAGGGTTGGATATCGTTTGAATTTGAACGATTCTGATTCCGATTCCGATTCCTTGTTTCGATTCCGGTTCCTAACGATTCTGATTCCGATTCCGATTCCTTGTTTCGATTCCGGTTCCTAACGATTCTCGATTCCGATTCTTTTAAGAGGCAGGGTCAAAAAAGTTTAGCTAACCTTGCTAACCAACGGTCTTTCTGAAGGATATAATCCTTTCTGAAGGAAATACTCCTGTAACAAAAACTCCTTTTGTCACAAATTTTGCATTTTGCCGAGTGTCACAGGGTAAGCCTGCGACTGTGCATGGACAATCACACACACATACACATGCACGTTACGCGCATACACCGGCGTCATGTATTACAGTCTGTTAGCCGACATATATTTATGTATGCATGGACCTGTGTAACATTTGATATCATTGTGTTGTAAACTTGTTGTATGATGGTCTGTGTGTAGTTTTATCTGAGTTATGACCATTAGTAATCGTATACGAGTGCATATGATTATGCTAATAGAAGTGTCTTTTCTCATGCGGAAATAAATCACCACCACGAGTATTTGATTAACATATTTTATTGATTAAAGTGGAAGAGATATAGATGATGCTTACCATGTTGTGATGAGTCGTTGGCCAAATCTGTTCGATTGAACATCCGGTCTATTTATAGGTCTTGTGTCCGCGCCAATTAGCGGCGCGTTCATGTGAGTGACGTCACCGGAGAGTTTATTCTCATAGTTTTTAAGTTATGGGGTTTCTTTGAATATATATATATATACTTGTGGATATGATTTATTATATATTTGTTTATTTGTATTTATTACTTTTGTTATTGTTTTTGTTTTCTTTATTATTATGCATTCCTGTAAGTGTATGAAATGTGTTACCTTTAAGGTGGTATGTTCCAGAGTAGGAGGAGTCAGGGCTATAAAATGACTCCAGAAAGTTATTAGGGGAGTTGAGAGATAGGAGGTGAAGGAGAGGTCTAGACAGACCATGGACTGCTTGTGAGTTTGTAACTCTGGGAAAATACTACTTATGTAGTGCTTTTGCACAGGTCAGGTTATGCTCTTTTGCTTGACCTTATGTTTGTGCAGTCATATATTTGGTTGCCTCTAAGTTTTGTTTTTGTTTTTTCTGTTTTTTCCACAAATTCTGAGTGACTGTCACCCTGCACTGCAATAAAAGCACTGTTAACCCTGGCCAACTGTTTCCTCTGTCAATGGGAGCCTCCAACCGCTCAAGGCGTTCATAACACCGAGATTTCGTTATTTTTAGAAAAGTGAAGCCACACTTTGGACAGCTGACGTAAGCTACTAATGTTCGACTCGCGCGGTTATGCCAACACTTCCGGTAGACGCTTCTTCGTTGGTGTTGTTCAGCGGTTTCTTCTTCCGCTCGGTGGACTGTGAATATCGAAACTAGGAATCGAAATTTTAACTTTTGAACGATTCCGGGAAAAACGAAAAGTTAGTCCCGGTTCCAATCGATAGTCGATTCTCGATACCCAACCCTAGTTACTGTGTGTGTGTGGTTCAGGTAAACCCTAAATTATGGGGACGCAATGTCCTCCTGTGTCCTTGTTGGGACATTTTTTGGTCCCCACATGGAAAACTGTTTATAAATCATGTGATGTTTTTAGAAAATGTAAAAATGCAGTAAGTTTCCTGTTATGTACCGGTTGGTTTAGTCGTAGGGTTAAGGGGAATATAAGATACTGTGTGTACAGTATAAAAATCATTATGTCTATGGAAAGTCACCATAAAACATGAAAACACAACATTACACACATTCAAATTCCCAGGACACTTAAAAAAACTCTCCCCCAAACTTGTTTCACATACTTTGCATGCTGGGTGGGCATGCTTACAGTATAAAAATTATCAGTGTATTTTGTCCTGTGACAATATTTTTTTTAAACTGAAAGTGTGAATGTTCAGTGTCAACATAGAAGGGTTTCATGACCCATAACATATACAGTACATATAAGGGTCATGTGTGGAGAACGTTTAGGCCTATATATAAATAACTTTGCCTCACACACAAAAACTTTTAGAATTTTTAATGTCCCCCTATTATGCTATTTTAAAGGTTCCTAATTAAAAGGTAAAAAATACTTTTCTCATTATATACACTACAGCATCAGCTCTTTTTTAACAAAGTCTGAATGGGTTTAAAAAAGAATCTGGTCTCTCTAAACCCCGCCTTTCACAGAGTCTGCTCTACTCTGATTGGTCAGCTGTCCCCGTCTGTTGTGATTGATCTACTCTGCTCTGATTGGTCAGATGGCCCAGTCTGTTGTGATTGGTCTACTCTGTTCTGATTTGTCAGATGATTCAGTCTGTTGTGATTGGTCTACTCTGCTCTGATTGGTCAGATGGCTCAGTTTGTTGTGATTGGTCTACTCTGCTCTGATTGGTCAGATGACCCAGTCTGTTGTGATTGGTCTATTCTGCTCTGATTGGTCAGATGGCCCAGTCTGTTGTGATTGGTCTACCCTGCTCTGATTGGTCAGATGACCCAGTCTGTTGTGATTGGTCTACTCTGCTCTGACTGGTCAGATGACCCAGTCTGTTGTGATTGGTCTACTCTGCTCTGATTAGTCAGATGACCCAGTCTGTTGTGATTGGTCTACTCTGCTCTGATTAGTCAGATGACCCAGTCTGTTGTGATTGGTCTACTCAGCTCTGATTGGTCAGATGACCCAGTCTGTTGTGATTGGTCTACTCTGCTCTGATTAGTCAGATGACCCAGTCTGTTGTGATTGGTCTATTCTGCTCTGATTGGTCAGATGACCCAGTCTGTTGTGATTGGTCTACTCTGCTCTGACTGGTCAGATGACCCAGTCTGTTGTGATTGGTCTACTCTGCTCTGATTAGTCAGATGACCCAGTCTGTTGTGATTGGTCTACTCTGCTCTGATTGGTCAGATGGCCCAGTCTGTTGTGATTGGTCTACCCTGCTCTGATTGGTCAGATGGCTCAGTCTGTTGTGATTGGTCTATTCTGCTCTGATTGGTCAGATGACCCAGTCTGTTGTGATTGGTCTATTCTGCTCTGATTTGTCAGATGGCTCAGTCTGTTGTGATTGGTCTACCCTGCTCTGATTGGTCAGATGGCTCAGTCGGTTGTGATTGATACTCTGCTCTGATTGGTCAGATGGCCCAGTCTGTTGAGATTGGTCTACCCTGCTCTGATTGGTCAGATGACCCAGTCTGTTGTGATTGGTCTATTCTGCTCTGATTGGTCAGATGACCCAGTCTGTTGTGATTGGTCTATTCTGCTCTGATTTGTCAGATGACTCAGTCTGTTGTGATTGATACTCTGCTCTGATTGGTCAGATGACCCAGTCTGTTGTGATTGGTCTATTCTGCTCTGATTGGTCAGATGACCCAGTCTGTTGTGATTGGTCTATTCTGCTCTGATTTGTCAGATGACTCAGTCTGTTGTGATGGGTCTACCACTTACTGTAAAGCACATCAGAAAGAAATGGTCATTACCATATTTGAATTTCAGCTCCGGACCTTCCTGACCGCTTGATACACAGTGATACAAACAGTAACAATGGCGTCAGTTTTACTGAGTCCTCAACCTCTGGAATTACATGTAGTGGATCTACTTTCCCAGCACTGAAAACAGTGTCGACAAGTTACAGTCTGAGCTACTACAGTGTTTGAGGGTCAAATTAGACATTGTGTGCGGGCAGCTAATGAAGATCCCAGGCCGGCATTATGTAAATTTGTTACAAACCTTTTGTAGGTTTGTGCAGCAAGTAAGAGTGGAATCGCTGAGTACTCGTTTCAGGCTGTTCATAATCTGGTTCTTTTGAGAGAAAATAAGACTTTTATCACACACTTTCATCTTTGAAACTTTGCAGACATTTTACATTCACACACAGCTATATTACACACTGCATGAAAGGTAATGTTTGAAAAAGCACAATAGGGGCACTTTAACCAGATAAACATGTTCAAAAACATAAATATTGCAATAGTGCAGAAAGACAAGACATGCGCAGAATTGTCCTGAGACAGCTCATGTGCTGCCCACTGCTGGCTTCACCAGTTTTAAGAGTTATAAACTAATTACTGGAAGTGCATGGTTAACATCTGCTGGTTATTTAAAAACAACTATTGGGCTTGTTTAGTGTTTAATGAGAATAAATAAAAGCTCCAATGGACAGGCACAGTCTTTACAAAGAGACATGCCGGTCCTCCTCACCTCAGGCTGTGGAGTAGATTGTGAATCACGCTAATTAATTTCAGTGGCACCTCGTCTAACAAGAGTCTCCTGAGAGGATGAGAGGAGGCTGTTAACATGAGGACCAGTGTCCACTCACTGACCAGATACTAGAGCGTGCGTGAGCACCCCTCAACTCAATGATGCATTGCTTAATAATTCATATCTTATGTTAATTATATAGGGCCTATTTTTGTCTTTTAGTTTTTAACGCCAGTATTTTTAATAGCTTTCACTGGTTTTCCAACATATTTTAGTCAGAAACAGAATGTAGATTCTTTTGTTTACTTTCTTTTTTTTTTTGCTGAACAAAATATTTTTTAAAGCTAAAAGGGACAGTTCACTTTGAAATTAATTTTTGATGTTTTAGCTTACCTCAAGGGCATCCAAGATGTAGGTGTCTTTGTTTCCGCTTTATTTTCAATTTTGATATTTTTAGGTCAAACCGTTCTTGTCTATCATATAATGCAGGTCTATGGTCACCACCTCAAAGAGAATGCACAGAGAGGTCCAAATTAAACATGATTTAATGACTCGTAAATGTAAGTACACATTGATGGCGTAAGACACGAAACGAGCGGTTTGTGTGAGAAAACGAACAGTATTTATATCGTTTTTACCTCTTGTAACCACAGCCACGTGATCTGAAGGCACGGGCGCTTTGTTTTCCGGAAAGCGCCGGAAGTGATCTCTTGCGCGGTTGCGAAAAAAAAAATCAACGTTGTCTGTTGATATATTGAAATCGCCTTCCTAAATATGTTTAGATCTTCACAGTGAAGGGTAACACTTCTAAAATCTCTGTGTAAACAATGAGTGACGTACATGCGCGAGAGATCACTTCCGGGGCTTTCCGTTGCGCTTGCGCAGACCGAAGCGCCCTCGTCCTCAGAGTACTTGGACATGGCTGTGGTTTCAAGAGGTAAAAACGATATAACTACAGTTCGTTTCGTGTCTTAAGACATCAATGTGTACTTACATTTACGAGTCATTAAATCAGGTTTAATTTGAACTGTTCATGCTCTTTGAGGTGGTGACCATAAACCTCCATTATGTGAGTGACAGACAAGAACAGACAAGAACGGTTTGACCTAAAAATATCAAAATTGAAACTACTGTGGAAACAAAGACACCTACATCTTGGATGCCCTTGAGGTAAGCAAAAACATATCAAAAATGTATTTCAAAGTGAACTATCCCTTTAAAGAGCCCCAAATACATTTAGCTGATATATGCATGTAGAATTTGTCTCTTATGTTATTATTAATATTAATCTTATATTGATATTAATCAATATCTCCCCCTAAATCACCTGCCTATGATGAGCAATGAAAAGTACACATTTTTTATAACGCAAACTAAAAGCTTTTGATTCATTCAGTTTCATTCCACTTTGTAACATATTATGAGTACAAAGGCTACATTATATCATTCATTCATGAAAACTGACATGCTCTTATGATCTGTGATATTTGGGCCATCACGCACACACATGAATAATGGCATAAAAAAGGAAACATGAACATATTTTGATCAAATATCAGTTTTTATTAAATACATTTGCAAATATTTTTACAGACATACAGTATAAATATCAAATACACATTATATGTAGACTTTTTATTTATATGATATATTTTACCCCTTGTGATTGAAGCATCTTCATAAGATGATCTGTGAGTTTTGACTGACCATCACTAAAGTGATACGAAAGTATCCGATTAGATCCTTCCCATGATTCCTTTATCATCCTTCATTTATCTGCCAACCCTAGAAAGACAAAAAAAAAGAATGTGCTATAAATGCAACAGTTTCAGAGTCAAATATGCATACTACCTGATTATTTGCAATGACATTTTTTTCTACAAGCTCCCTGATTTGATTTTCTTGTTTTTTGAAGTGTATTTTCTATTCCTATTTTTCCCATTGTTCACGTCCTGTGTTTAGTTCCTGTTTTACTTTGTTTCTATCTGTTTGTTGCTTTATTGATTGATTAACCTCACCTGTTCCTCGTTAGCCTCTCCTCATCCGCTGTATTTTCTCCCTATAGTGCTTCAGTGTCTGATATTGCCTGTTTTGGATTTTCCTATATTTGTTGTTGTCAGTTCTGCTTTTCCTGTACTTTTTGTCTACATCTCCCTTTACCTGGATTTATCTTTTGTTTTTTTTCTTAATACACTTTTGCAATTGGATCCCACTCTCTGTCTTGTTCTGTGAAACATCATGTGGTGGCTGTAGTTAAAAACTGTTCATATCCAGCTCCATATATAATTGATGAACACACTGTGATTAAATCAGGAGGAAGTTTGAAAGAGGAAACTGAATTCCTGATGTACTGCTATCCACTTCCACAGAAGACAAATATGAGCTTGACAGATCAGCAGAAACTCATTTTCTAGTACTATCCCTTGACATTTGCCTTATTTTACAATTATTTCTATGCTGAAAAATTGTGTCCATTTGGCCTTTGGCTATGGTGAACTTGCCATGTTCAGCCATTACATTAGACGTGGGAATGAGATGCGGAAACATTCATCTCTGAGTGAAATTAGACCTTCATTGATCATGACGAGATATAAATATATCAAAATACTTAATTTTGCATGCTTTTTCATTTCAACAGACGCTGTGTTGTGTCAGGTGAATGAAAGGCCTCTGGATTGCGACAGAGAAATATACAGAATTGCTTAACTGAAGCCAACATGAGAAGCTTTTACAGGTACAAATGCTATTTTAAGGGTTATGAATCTGAGAGTGTGTGTGCTGCTCACAGAAGGAGTCAGTCTTGTTAGCACATTGTGATTTCACACCTAACCACCGCCATCCTTTCACTGAGCGAGGTGTGTGTGTGTCTACTTGATGCAGTAAAGTCACAAATATCTCAAACATTATGAATATAAAGTGCTAATGGTCTCTTGATTATTCTCACATCACATACTTGTCTGATGCATAATTGTACCAAGAAAAAGTGGCATTTATGTTATCTTTTTAGAGATAAATCTTCTACAATATTCAATTCTATCTAACTGAACTAATGCCTAGTCCTGGCTTTAATCTAAGCCCTGTCTGTGAAACCAGGCCTTAGTGTTTTCTCTTTTTTTACGTAAAAAAACATTTAGTTTATTTTTAGTTGGTAATATATTTGGTTTAACTTAAAAAGAAATTAAGTAATCTGGTTGCCTTCAAATTTTAAGTTCATTGAAATGAAAAAATTGAGTTAATACCATGAAGGAGATTGAATTAATCATCAGAAACTCAAAATATTATGTTATCTGAACTACATAAATTATTTAAGTTGATTTGACAAAAGAAAAAATGTTGTGATTACAAATGATGAAAATATTTTTTTTTACAGTGTGTTTCTTTTATTCTCGTGTTGTTTTAAAATTAATAGCCTTTGTGATTTATGTATCAATTATTCTTATGCTAATCAGGGTACAGTTTCCCAAGGTTAGCGTCACAGATGGCAACAAAACCTCACATGCATCTCGTCCCCTTTTACTCTCTGTCAGACTGTCTCACAAAGCCTGGAAGAACTGAGCAACAATATTTGCATACTTTTGTCCACTCTAATCCTGCATAACGCATACAACACGGGTGTAGTGTAAGACCACCACCACCCCCTCCGACGACACACACACACACACACACACACACACACACACACACACACACACACACACACACACACACACACACACACACACACACACACACACAGCAGTCAAAATAGAGCCAGCTTGAGAAACTGATGTCATAATTTGTTTATCATGTCCAACAGGAAGTGTTTCCACAAAACTCTTTTCACAGAAAGATGTAATTATATATGTTATCTTTTTTTTTGTAATATTTAATGGCTTCTAATGTCTTCCTGGGAAATGAGAGGTTTGTAATATATATATGTATATATTAGGGCTGTCAAATGATTAATCGTGATTAATCACATCCAAAATAAAAGTTTGTGTTTACATAATACATGTGGGTGCACTGTGTATAATTATTTTGTATATATATAAATACACGCACATGCATGTATATTTAAGAAAAAATATTATTTATATATAAAATATTTATATTTATATATATAATATAAATAATATATAAATCTACAGTATATACATAAAAATATTTCTTATATATATACAAGTCTCTGTGTGTATTTATATATATAAAATAATTATACACAGTGCACCCACATATATTATGTAAACAAAAACTTTTATTTTGGATGATTAATCATGATTAATCATTTGACAGCCCTGATATGTATATATATAGTGTGTACACTGTAAAAAAATATTTCAAGATTTGTTATCACAACATTTTTTCTTTTGTCAAATCAACTTAAAGAATTTATTTAGTTGTGATAACTTATTATTTTGAGTTTCTGATGATTAAATTAATTTCCTTCATTGTATGAACTCTCTTTTTCCAGTTAAACTAAAAATTTTAAGGCAACCAGTTTACTTACTTTTTTAAGTTAAATCAACAAAAACATTTTTACAGTGTATGATATGAAAATGATATATGTAAAATAATAGGTATTTAGGTAATGTTTCAATATTTATTGATATTATAAGATTATCTAAATAATTATACATTTTATATCATTTTTTTGTAGTTCATAATTTTGAAATGTATATTTTATCAGTTAATTATTCAAAAGATGGGGAAAAATGGTGATTATTCTAAAGCGCTCATGACGAATCACTTAGTTTTAAAATTAGTATTTTTAATTAAAACAAAGAAGACTAAATAAACTGATTTTAAAACTAAGTGATTCATCAGTGCACATTATTCAAAATTTCATAGTTTTTCATCAAACTTAAATATTTGTTCTGACACCTTTCTTGCTGATTTATCCAAGATGGACAAACTCAAATTAACCCATACAGTTTTTCTTAATCGCTTGTTTATTTTTACACTCTCTCACTCTTACATAAAGTGCTTACATACTTTATCTTCCTATAGCTCTTCCTCGACAAGCAACTATGAATTATCAGTTTTATGTATCACATTGCTATAATACTACTGCTTTAGCGGCTGATGTTTAAGGTTGTGACGTTCCTCCATGTTCAAAAATAGTGATTGTGCTGATGGGCAAACTCCATATGCTTCCAAATTTGATTGGTTGATTGATAAGATTGTGATTCATTACAATAGCAGGTCATTTGCCAGTTTAGCTGATATTACAAACATTGCATGTCAGATATTTATGGAATATACATGCATGTCTGACCGATTTTGATAACTGGATCATTTAGCATGTGATAGCTCACACTATTAAAGAATGTTTAGAAGTTGTGCAAAGCTTGACAATTTCACTGAGAATCAACCCATCCGTTTTGATCAACAAACCATATGCATTTAGTTAGTATGCAAATTGTAGACGACGGTATACCTTTTATTTTGTACACATGTGCCAAAACGCAAGCTTAAATAAATAAGAAATTCAAATCTGATGTGAACAAGAAGCTAATTGTTCAGCGATCTGAACTTATTGAGCATTCGAGAATTGAGAAAAACTCTAATATCGCAAGAACTTTTCACAGTCCAGTCAAATACGACAGCTTTGAAAATAGTAAGAATGTCTTCGGTATGATGACACTTACTGGGCCTTATGTAGTCATTTACAATGTATTATGCAGGATTTGGTGAGACCTCCACAAGGTTCAGCTAAGCTTGTGTGAACTCATTAGGAAACATTATCTGAGACCAACGAACCTCAAAATATCTCCAAAAAAGCAGCTAATCGCAAACCAGAGCATCGAGTTCCCTTCCTCTGAGCACTGTCCTGGTTGAATGGCTCGGGGTGGCGGACTCTAGTTCCTTTTTCCCATTTCACACACTAGTCGAAATTTTATCCCCACAAGAACGATGAGTTTTCGACCCAATGTGCTTTCTGAGATAACAGAGATACCACAGGCTGAAGCAATGGAACGAAAGTGCGTCCATTTTCTCACACACAAAATCATAGATAAATGGTTCGCAGTGCTCAGAAATTTCTAAAACGAACAAAAGACCCCCATTTTCAGCACATACATACTCATTAAGCACACATATAGAGGCCATGTCACGACTTGAGGAGAGATTTTATGCCTACCATGTCTTACTATTATGTAAAATTAGGTAGGGGAGAGAACTAAAAGATGAAAGGGGTGGGGTGGGGTGGGGGGGGGGGTGCAAAATTGCACCAAACACACCCATGTCTAATTATAGTAACATGCTTTCTGCATGGAACAGTGTTACATGAACACCCCCCCCCCCACCCCCCCCCCCCTCTCTCTCTCTCTCTCTCTCAGTCTGCCGAGAGGTTAGAATGAGATCTACTGTAAATGTATGCCAAAAGTGTGCAGCTGGCACCCGGATTCGTCCATTCAAAAGGATGAATCCATAATTCAGAATGTCCATAAATCAGGCGGTGAAACACAGACACACACACACGCACAGGAAACACTATTAATAAAACTCATGTGCAAGTAAAAAACAAATTAAGAGAATTAAATTATAGGATGCTGTCACATGCTTTGGATGGTGAATATACCTACAACTGGATTTATGCTATGGGATGTTTCCACACAATTTAAGCATTAATGGTTTTGTTAGTCATCCCTCTGTAGCCCTTCAAGGGACCTTCGTTAGAAATATGAAAATTATGAAGTGTCTCGAGTTATGAAACATGTGCTCTCAAAATGCTAAAGTGAAAAGTAAAAAAACAGTAAAAACATACGGTTTTGGCCGTTTGTTGGAAAACATAAAATACAGCTAATCCAAGATTGCAGCACTGCTATCTTAGGCACACAATTTGCTTTACCTTTCCAGATTTCACTGACCATGATTTCCCTGCTGTACTTTTACGCAGAGATGTATAGTAACGAAGTAGAACTACTTAAGTACTACTTGAGTACTAAAATGCTGTAGCTGTACTCTACTAGAGTATTGTTTTTTTTCTCATACTTCCACTTTTACTTCAGTAGATATTTTCAATGAATTTAATACTTTTACTTTGATATTTTTTTCATGTTCTGCGATAGTTACTCGTTACAATTATACATTTTTTTTACAAATTATTCGTTGGAAGTTGGCTTTCATGCTGCCTAAATCACACGCCAGTTTTATAGTGTAAAGGTATTGATTGACACACACATTGACAACTAATGGGGTTTTCTGCAATGACTTTTTTTTTGGCGGCCGCCAAAGCAAATTTGTATCCCGCCAAAGCGCCTTATTTGATTGCTAGTTCAAACTTTTGACTGCTTTCTTTAATAATTACATGACACAATACTTGTACTTTTAGTACTTAGTGAATTTTAAAATAAACTACTTGCAATACTTAAGTACAAAAAATGTTGAATACTTTAGTACTTCTACTTAAGTGTGGTGCTTAAAGAGCACTTCAACTTCTACTCAAGTCCGGATTCTCTGCTTTTACAGTTTTACTTTTGCATCACCTTAAATAAACAGAAATTTAAAAAACATGTTCGAAGTCGATGTAAAACAACTTTTACGCTATATGTAGATGCCGACACAACATTATGTTAATGCAAATGTATGTAACGTTACCTGTAACACTCCTCTAGTGGTTGAACCATACAACTGCAAGTTACATGTGAAGGAAAATTGTTTTGGTAATTACTGTACTGTATGTGTGCGATTAAAATCCACCAAATCCTCCACCACATTCGCTGTAACGAATTTATTTACATGACAAGGCGGACATGGTGACGCAAATGACAAACGGTGAATATGCAAATTCCTGCCAAATTCACCCAGACATCTCTAAAAATCTTAATATTAAAATAAGATACTCTTTATTTAAGGACATTAGTTGGACATTAGACAAAAAAACAAACAAACAGGGAAGCTTTAAAGGCCCCTTCACATCAAGCACGATAACTATAAAGGTAACGATAAAGGTAAATATATATGCATCCACACCAACGACCGATAACCGTCTTTTTATTCTAAGCATGAGCGCGCCCGCGCTGGGGTTTTAAAGTAGTGAAAATGGAAGACCTGCTGCTGCTGCTGCTTTACGTTACTAACAAAGATTAAAAGAAAAACAGATGCTTTAGGGCACACAATATCCTTAAAAGATGAGAGGATGTCGGAGCGCGAAACAGGAAACGAAACAGTAAATCTAGCAAGTTTAATGTAATTTCTAACAGTTAATTTAGCTGATGAAGTCAATGATGGGATAAAAACATCGCCTAGTCAACACCTTTATGTATGAAACACCTTTTTCACTGAAACTTCAGCAATGTTGTCAACTAGCGCTGGATAGCCTACCTGTCCTGAGGTAATTGTGTTACACTATGCTAAACTGCATAATATCTCATCGTTAATATTTCTCACTGTTTATTCCCAGGATATGACCGATTCCATATATCCATCTTTTTTAACATATCCTTGAAAAGGAGGTTTGACTTGTCAAACTGTGGAGGATTTTTTGTACCTCAATGATTAACTTCTCTGCAATGTCATCTGCCATTTTAAATGCGCGAGACCTTTAAATTAGAATGGATTCTGATTGGTTGTCAGTGTTTTATCGTTGGACAGCTGGGAAAAAAATCGTTCGGAAAGTGATCCCAACGATATCGTTCCTCATATCTTTATCGTTATAGTTGTGGTGTGAACTCTGTTATTCTTCAATATGGAGAACGATTTTTAGAATGATATCTTTATAGTTATCTTTATAGTTATTGTGCTCGGTGTGAACAGGCCTTGACCGTTTAAGGCCTACTTGGCAGTTTATTGAGTTTTTTATTATTAAAGGGGTCATATAATGCCATTTTTGTTAAGTTAATATAAATGTTTAGAGTCTAAATGAAAACTTTGTAATATACTTTTTATTAATAATTCTCATTAGTATTTAAAAAAAAATTTTTACCTGGTCAAAAACAGCTGTTTTTAGCACGCCGTTTAAGTGCATATGCCTTTAAATAATAATGAGCTTTGTTGACTCCGCCCCTCTGTTCTGCGGGCGTTTAGACACAAAGCACGTGGAGTGTTGCCTTGACAACAGTAGAGGGTATATTTTGGAGTAAGAATGGCAGCGGGAGTTTCTGAGGACACATCTGTGCACAATCGTATCAGTTTGAACCCGGAGTCGCACCCGAAACAAAATGGCGGCCGCAAAGAAGTTCGACAATTAAGGCTCGAACAGGACGTTTCTGTATGGTTGGTTAACGTAATGTCACTTTGATCTATGTTTGAATGCACTGGCAGGGTAGAGTAATGAGATACGAACGCCGTGTGTTTACTGATGTATACGTTAGTTCATTGACAGATTGACGTTACAACTAATCGTCATGATTTTTTTTTTTTTTTCGCGATTTGCAAATATTAATATAAAGGTTAATAAAATTTTAAACTCACTTCTTCTGGAGGTGCAGCATGGACATGAATAGTTGGTACCGATTCTTTTTTCGGGAGCAGCTTCTTAGCAAAACCAGATTTATACTGAACTTTGTTTATAAAGAAGTCTGGTGAGAAATGATTCGCGCAAACATGAACGCATTGACGTTGATCGTGGGGAATATTCCCTTCGTAAACAAAACTGGTTTGGATTTAGGAAGATCAAAATAACTGTGTTCGTTATTACACCCAAGAACAGAACAACACAATCGCTTAGACGCCATTCTGCTCCAGCGTATCAACAATGGCGGACTATAGTCTATGATGACTGACAGCGCGCTCAGGGCGAGTCTGTGTTGAAACACTGCTGTCAATCAACAACCGCGGGAGGGGCGTCTGTTTTATTGACGTCACAAAAACGAACGCTCAATTTGAGGCGGGGAAAAAATTTGGATTGTTTTTTTATCATTATATGATGGTTGTGTACAGACACTGCCATCACACATTTCAGTACAATCAACTTGAAAATAGGTTACATTTGATAATTGATTAAATATTGACTAATAGTATGGCTTTTTTTAGTTGAAAAAGTTAAAAGAGCCTCACAAGGTGTACTGCTTTAATTAACATATTTTCAACACCAACAAATTGAAAATGGGATATATTTAGTGAAGACTGTCTGTATTTTATCAATATCGGTTCCTTTCTCTAATTGATTTTCATGTCATCCTCTCCTGTTGTGAACTTCCACCCCACCCCACCCCCCTCTCGAACGAGAACCTCCCGTGAGATTTTGACGTGAAGATGTCATGACAAGCTTGGCCTTTCTCTCTTTCCTGCGGCTTGTGCGGCCCATGGCCAAAAGGTTTTGTGGCGAAGGGATTGTGAGAGGCCTGTTCCTCTCCCCCTCCACTCGGCTTTACCCCTCTGGTTCCCATCCGCTTCCGAAGCTCTTAACAGCCCGAGCCGAGAGCTCGTAACCCCCAGCACACCCTAATGAGAGACCTGGGGACAATGCTGGCATTGTTTGGTACCTCAGCCCAAGAACAATGGATGTTTACCCAAGCAGTTGTCCGACCCAAACTCTACCGTTGATTACTGTTGGGTCTCCTGATTAACTCTGCTCCTCGCCCCAGCACAATGGATCCTTTGACTGGGCCACCGTAAGCCCCCTCCAATTTGTCCTCCCCTCCTTTACTTTTTCTCTCCATCGCCACTCTCAACAGAGAACTCCATCATGGGACCCGAGAGAGAGCAGCGTCTCTCATAGGGCTGAAATAGCGCTGCTTAATCGCCACACACTTCAACGGAAAGACGTTAATAGAAGTCTGGAAAAAGACTCCAACTTTAGTATTGTAAAAATTGATTTAAGCCTTAATATTGCGACTAAAATAATTTGTGCTTTAAAACGTTGTTTTTGAAAACATCCTCTACATATTTATTTGTCGAGTGTAAAAGGTTTGCTGAGAATATCAAGTGAAAATGCTTTTTAGTAATCTAATATAAGTTTAGCAGAGTGTTTAAAAGCTGGAAATGGCTTTTCCCGTCACATTTAGATTTGTGTGTGTTTGCACGTCGTATTACTTTTTTGTCAATTTTTACACGTATACATGCCAACACAATGATAAATATGCATTAGTATTCTCCATTGTCATCAATGTTCTTGCTAATATGAGCAGCGTAAAAGGAAGTACAGTTTCCATCAATTTAAATATAGATTATAATTCACATTTAGCCTTGTAGGACTGTGATTTTTCCAAATGCAAAAGATATGTTGCACTGTTTTATAAATCATTCAAAGTTTGGGGTCCGTAAGATGTTATTGGGGGAAAAAAGACTGTTATGCTCACCAAGGCTATCTATACAGTATATATTATCAAAAATACAGTGAAAATAATGTGAAAAATATTACAGTGTTATCTACCAAATATATTTTAAAATGTAATTTATTCCTGTGATGCAAAGCTGAACAGCATTATTTCAGCATTATTACTCCAGTCTTCAGTGTCACATGATCCTTCAGAAATCATTTGAATATTCTGATTATAAATGATGATTCGTATTTTTGTGGAAGCTTCAATAGATATCAGGATATTTTGATGAACGGAAATAGAAATCTTTTGTAACATTATGAATGTCTTTAACGTTACTTTTGATCATTTTAATGTGACAATTTCTTTTCTTTTTTTTTAACTGATCCAACTTTTGAACTGTAGAATATCCCACAGCATATATTACAGCAATTCAAATAAATGTGTCATTCAAATCTAACGGCTGCATGCATGTAGCTAACTGTACAGAACACACACAAAATGGTTTCCGTTCACTAACACTGGTACATATAATTCATGCAGCCATGTTTTATTAAGACATTTCAGATGAAATCCCTGGGTAAAATGGGTTTAAATGTATTTCACACACTGGAATATCACAGAGGGAAAGAAAACATGACCTAAAACTCAATGGATCTTCTAAAATGCATTTTTTTGGATCCCATATGCATATCGCTCTATATTCTAATAATATCAGTTTATTAATTTACTCAAAATGACACTACAATTTGTGAATGTGTCAATTGATTAGCAAACTGGTCAAATTGACTGAATTCAGTCTTTGCCTTTTGAAATAGCGTGCAGCTTAGCAGTGTGTGTGTTCCTGTGGTCATGCATGGCCGTCAGCACTGCAACATACACACACACACACTGAACGTCAGCCCATCTGCCCAGCAGAGATGCTCAGCATCCAGGCTCCGATATGCAGATGAGGCCCGCGCAGATTAATAAATCATTAAGGCCGCGCTGTCTAAAACGGCCCCATTCACACGCTCTCCGGACACTGTGTGTCTGCTGCGAGCCCGGCATTAGACATGCAAGAATGTTAATGTCGACACGCATTATAAGAAGCTTGCGAGGCGTCTGTCTGCACGCTGGGCCTGTGCACATCTCGCCATATTGTGTCTGAGAGGGAAGCCCCTCTCGTCCGAAGAAAGAAGACCCACTTTGTGTTTATACACAGCTTAATGCGCCACATCAATGTGGCCTAAAAGTATTTTGAGCTTCTATTTTTTTTAAAAAGTCAAACATAAATCTGCTCTGAGAATGTAATATTTATTTGAAAATTGTGACTTATTAATATGAATATAAATGTTCTTTATTGATATCATTGGACCTTTAACATTCATAGAACCTTTCCAACACACAAAAGAAAGAATCATTCTTTCAAGAACTGTTCAATGAAAAAATCTCGACTTCAACTTGATTTTTTAAGAGTAAATATACACATATATACATGTTCTTGTTTAACGTGGGTGTGTGAGTTTTAGTTTTTTTTAAATAGCAATAATTAGCAATGCTTTTTTATGTATATTTTACATAAAAAACATTAGCGCACAGGAAAAGACACCTGTTTTGGGTTTTTTTTTTGTTCTCTTTTCTCCTCCATTCAAAGCATTTTGTCTCCTGCTTAACCCAGCACTTTAAGCACACAGTGAGGGGGATGATTGCATCACAAAGGAAAGCACCAAGTCCGTACCCCTATTTTGGCTTTGAAATTTGCATGCATTTGCATGATTTTATTATGCACATGCCTTTTGTTCCCTGGGTGGGAACCATGAAAAAAAAAAAGAGCGATGGAGCCCGTGCAAATCCACCTCGCACACAAAAATCCACATTTACGTTTGGACAACATGAAGATTTTGATGAAAGCTGAGCTGTTCATATTTGCACAGCGGTGCTTGTTTAGCAACAGTCAACAAATTAACCGCAGAAAAAAATATGAATATATTTAGTATGAAACTGTTTTTGTTGTTACTTATTGATATTTGCATGCTGTTTATTAGCCTTATTTCTGTGCAGACGCACACAGACTCGGCGCTTCATAATTACAATCGAAATATCACATCATTAGCGTCTGCTATCACAGAGAACTTCAATGGGAGTCTAATGTAACGGCCCAATACGACCGACCTGATTTGAAGAAATAGGTCAGGGGTTTAATGTCGCCTTCGGCCTGGTTTTCCAAACCACACACACCGTGATTGAGTCTTCTGGCTCAAAATACTCAGCTAACAAAAATATAGTGTGAGAACGTTTTGCTAATGTGCCCATAAACATTATATCTGAATGCTTAAAACATACAGTTTAAAAAAAAAATAATAATAATAATGTAAAGGGATAGTTCACTCAAAAATAAAAATTCTGTCATGATTTAATTATACCTGTATGAATTTCTTTCTTCTGCTGAACACAAATTAAGAATGTCACCCCATTGCCTTCCATAGTATATTTCCCCATACAATGGAAGTCAATGGGGTCCAAAATATTATATTCTTCAAAATATCTTCTTTTGTGTTCAGCAAAAGAACTAAATTCATACAGGTTTGGAACAACTTGAGGGTGAGTAAATAATGACAGAATTTTCATTTTTGGGTACACTATCCCTTTAAGAACATTCTATTTGATCATTTCGCCAACATTACGGGAACGTTACTTTTGAATGTTCTCTGAATGTTCTTGAACAAGTAGTAACATTTAATAAAAAGTTACGAACTAAACTGAAAATTCTAAAAAAAACATTTCGAGACCATAATTGAAGAGCAGATAACTTTCCAACAAACATTCCACGATACTAGAAGAAGGTTGGTTCATAACTTTCCCTGTAAGCTGCTTAATTCTTGTATAATGCAACAAAGTCATGATTTTGCGATGAACACAGCAACATATCTTTAAAATAATATTTACAGCCAGTAAGGTTGTGTCTCCCAGCATCCACCAATATTTTTTTTTTTTTGTCTGTCTTTCTCCTGTAGCTATAGGTCATTTGCATGTATATCTTTGTTCTTTTGGATTTGTGTGCAATGGGAAAACAAATCTCAAACATGCTACACGAGCAAACCCACACATGTGCATGTGTCTCTGAAGGGTCCGCAGAGGATGTTCACATCCCTTCTTCTGGCCTCTGGCTCTCACTCACCTCATGTTGCATCAGCCTCACACTTCCTCCTGCAGGCGACTCCGAGCTCCAGCTGCCTCTAACACACACAGAGAGACACAGATTTCACGTTACATAAAGACACATCATCGTGTCCAGCTTTACTATATAAGTCCGAGAGGAACTCGAGAGGGTCTCGTATTTAGAGGTATAATTTAGTGCTGGGCAACGATTAATCGCGATTAATCGCATCCAAAAGAAACGTTTGTGTTAACGTAATAGTGTACTGCGTATAATTATTTTGTATATATAAATACATACACATGCATGTATATATTTAAGAAATATGTGTTATTTATATATAAAATGTTAATATTTATATATAATATAAATATATTTCTTAAATATATACATGCATGTGTGTTTATTTATATATTCAAAATAATTATACGCAGTACACACACATCTATTATGTAAACCGAAACTTTTATTTTGGATGCGATTAATCGCGATTAATCGTTGCCCAGCACTACTATAATTCCATCCAAAGCAACCTACATTTATTCAAGACACACATTTTATTAGTTTACGCATTCCCTGGGAATCGAACCCATGATCTTCGCTCTGTTAGTGGCACGTTCTATTGTTTGAGCAACATCTACAGCATACAAAGGGGTTTTTCGCACCAATTTTGGCTCCCCAGAGAGTCTCTCAGGGATCAGTTATTAAAAGAACCATTTTGGTTAGACTAGACCATCTTTTTTTATAAACCTAAATTCAACATATAACAAATAATAAGTAGGGCTGTCAACCGATTAATCGCATCCAAAATAAAAGTTTGTGTTTACATAATATATGTGGGTGCACTGTGTATAATTATTTTATATATATAAATACACACACATGCTTGTATATATACTGTATATAGATTTATATATAATTTATATTATTTATAAATATTTTAAATATAAATGATATTTTTTTTTCTTAAATATACATGCATGTGTGTATTTTTATATATATATATATATATATATATATATACAAAATAATTATACACAGTGCACCCACATATATTATATAAACACAAACTTTTATTTTGGATGCGATTAATCGCGATTAATCGTTTGACAGTCCTAACAATAAGTCTAAGCCTAAATAATACACTATCTATTCCACTTTACTGCATTCTTTCCTTATGTGCGTTCATCCAGCCAAGAGGTCATGCTGTGACATATTGATCTTCTATTGCTCACACATGTTCATGTGATATGAATTCGCCGGTCAGAGTTCACTAAACTTTAGAATGCGGCGAATTTCTGAAAAGTTCAAAAATTCAAAACTGTGTTTCCGCTTTCCAGAGTTCGCATAATAGAAGTCAATAGATTGGAAAGTGAAGTGCATCCGAAATTTTTTTTTTTTTTTTTTTTTTAAATCTACATTTGCCAACATTTCTAGCCAAAGCAACCTAAATGTATTGTTCACACATTGCCTAGGAGTGGGAATCGAACCACCTCCACGTTGTTAGTGACACATACTATAGTTTGAGCTACATTTGCACCATACACTCTCAAAAATGAAGTTTTCTTTTCGCTTTTTTCCACTATAAAGAACCCGGAAAGGTTCCATGGATTTTAAAGGTTCTTCATGGAACCATCAATGCCAATAGTAAAGCAGAACACTTTTTATTTTATGCATTAACTTTTAATGGACAGTAGTATTTGGATGAAGTCAAAAAGAAAGGATAAAGCCCACTAGCAAAATGTGTTCACGCAATCCACAAGTGTATGAGTATCTATGTTGCATAAATATCTTAAATGTGAATGAATAATTAACAGCGTGTCTGCCATCTATCTATTCTTCTTCTGCTTACATGGATATGACTCCCTAAAAGTGATCAAAATTCCTCTCTTTGGTATTGTTGCGCTATAAAACATTGAACATGTTTGAAATGTGTGCACGGAGAATTAATTATGATTTGCATGCACTTAAATATTGGTCATATTTGTTATCACTGCACGTCTTCATCCATATGGTCTTTTGAAGTAGTTTATACATGCAACGTCGAAACAAAACACAAGATGCCAAGCGTTGATCGGAAGCGATTCTCCTGAGGATCTCCATGCGGTGTGATTACCACCAATCATACGCTGGAGCTCAGGGTGCTAAACCAATGAAAATGGTGCTAATTAGAAAATTGGTATTCATGGTAACGGGCAGCAATTGTGATGTGACATGCAAAGCACGCGACGTGTGTGTACGTGTGCATGTGTGTGTGTGTGTGTGCCAGCAGACATTTTGGGATTGCCCTCTCAGTCTCCACTGCCAAAGTCATAAGATGGTGGCAAACAGGAGGCATCGCTTCCACGGTGGACAATGACGTTTAGAGATGCCCATGAACCGCTGACGGTTAATCAGAAGGGTTGTATGTCATATATTGTCTCAGAATTCATTCAACATCATGTAAATCAGTGCAGAAGCAATTATATTAGATTCCCTAGTCAATCTTTGTTTTAGCATAATACAGAAATATTGTCTTTTTTTAAAGGACAGTCCGTTTGCAGTCAAAAAGTCGACTCTGTTTTATTTTGTCTTGCTATCAATGCATGCATGCGGCTCCATCAAAGCCTCACAGCAAATTAGCATTTGCGTTACATTAATGAGCCGGCTCAGCATTTATGAAGTACAAAGTCATTTGCAGGTGTTGTCGAAAAATATCAGGGGATGGCAACACCGGTATAGGAAACTTAGTTCTAGTATTTGTGTGCCCATTCTTTTATTCCACATAATCAGCTTGTTTTAGCTTGCCTGATCATCGTTTCAGCTTATGTTTGTTAATAACTGATATGAATTAATATCCTTTAGTCTTGATGACAGATTATATTCTTATTATAAATTGCTCTCGGAAGATCTAAGATAGAAATATCAGTGTAATGAACAACACAAGGTGATTCTCATTACAGTTATTGCAGCTAGACACACTAGCACCTCATCATCTCCATGGAAACTCCAATCAGCTCAAGAGCTCATCACACATGACAGATCTGACAAAAGTGGGTGGGCACACTTTATAACTGAAGGTTGATTAGCAGATATTCTTGTGATTTTTTTTTTTTTTTCTCTCTCTGGTAAATCAATATTTCAGTGATATTTGACCTTATTTCATTTGGATATTATTTAACAAAAGTCATTTTATATCCTTCCCACCCCAAAATTATAAATAATACTAATTACCTAAAATATGGGATCAATTTTATTTACTTTCAAAATGCATTTTTTTTAAATCATCTCTTTTAAATTTAATATTTTGTCCAGACAAATGTTTTTACTGGTGTAAAATACATTGACATCTTCTTTCTGAGCTCCAGTGTTCAGTCTGACCCCAGCGCTGACCTGTCTGACCTGAAGTTTCAGAGTTCAAGGGTCAACATGTGCTTTTGGGTCAAATTCAAGTTCATTCTGACCATCAAAACTGATTCCATGTGCCAAAATACACAATACAGTAACATATCTGGTATAAAACACTTGCACCTGTAAACACCAAGGGCTGTGTGAGAGAAGGGGGACGATGGCATTTGTCTGATAAAATAACGTTTCTAATTAATATCGCTCCCTTACTAATTTTATTATGCAGTAAACAAATACTAAAAAACTAGCACAAAACACTCAGATAAGACAAATATTAAAAAGTAACTTTTTAATTAAAATCCCCCAAAAAAGTGATGGTTTGCACAGGAAAATCTGTAAATGCTACTTCAGTAATTGTACTGAAAAAGACCATTTTATATTTTAGCTTTGGTAAGTAATTCATACTTTTTAATAAAAAATAGCATATTTTGTCTTATTTTAGTTTTATGTTTATAAACTGTAAAAAAATATTTGTATGATTTGTTATCACAGCATTTTTTTCTTTTGTCAAATCAACTTCAATCATTTATGTTGTTCATATAACATAATATTTTGAGTTTCTGATGATTAGTTAAACCAACAATATTCACTGTAAAAAAATATTTTCATGATTTGTAATCACAGCATTTTTTCTTTTGTCAAATCAACTTAAATAATTTATGTAGTTCAGATAACATACTATTTTGAGTTTCTGATGCTTAAATCAATCTCCTTCATTGTATTAACTCAATTTTTCCAGTTCAATGAACTTAAAATTTTAAGTCAAACAGGTTACTTCATTTTTTAGGTTAAACCAACAATATTTTTTACAGTGTTATACATTTTTGATTACGTTTAAGATCAAAATTACTAACCATTTCTACAGTATACATACGCCAATAAAGATAAAAAACAATATTAAATTAAAGATAGTGAATAAATATAAAAATGCAGGTTTTTATAAGGTGAAGTTTAGGTTTTGAATACAGAAAATATATTTTGCTTATAAAAACAAAAGAAGTCAATCTAAAGTGAAGAAAATCATGGTAATATTTTTTTGTACAAGATACTTTAATATGTGGCCAGCTGCTTAATGTGTGTGTGTCTGACTCTAAATCAGTTGTCAGCTCTTGGGGCCTCTACATCGGCCTATCGTGGATACTTTACGAGTTGATTGGTGTGTGTATGTCTAAGTACAGCATCCCGTTACACATTCCCGTCACACACAGGCTCTCCAGCGTCCTCCATTCACCCCAGCTCTGCTGTTCCACCCTCCACAGAGATGCAGATGAGCAGGGTGCACTTGGACCCCCCACTCCCCCCTCACAGGGCTGTCTGTCATATTCTGCCCCAGACAAGACATTGCCCACTTGCCCTCGAGCGTGGGAATGGGGGTCCACGGGCGTTCACATCATCTCCCCCACGTGCGCTCGACCGCATCAATTAAGGATGAGTTTCTATGCCAATCCATCCCCATTCCTTCCTCCATCCCATTATGTCCCAATTATTTCATTTGAGGAGCTTGAATAAGTCCAGAGTCAACGATACTGGGACGCACGTGGGTTCCATTGAGCTGACAACCACAACAAACTTACGCCTTTGTCTTGCTTGTCTCCTATGTGCTTTGCATTCATCCTTGTATCCAAAAGCTTTATAAATATTCCTATATGATGTGCACGATCAACGAATCACCCTGAAGCGTCTGCACGAGCAAAAACACACGGAACGCCTATATTTCGTCATTGCACACAGCTACAGTAAGCGATCTATATTTAATGCTCCACGCTGAGATGCTCATAGAAGCGGTCCTTACTTTCGGTTATCTAGCTTTATGACGACCAGCACACTCATACAGCTAGATAACCAAAGATAACAACACGCCTCCAACGTATGATGCGTCGCACCACAAGTGCAAAAAGACCCATTTGCCACAATTACTCGCAAGTCACCCGATGCGAGTGATTAGTTTCATGCAAAAAAGAAAGAAAAAAAAATCCCGAGAAAGTTCCTCGCAGCCTGCCTGCCTGCTGTCCTTCTAAATGAGGTCGATCCAATCCAACTTGGCTCCCGCGCGTAATTGTAGAACTTCTTAATACTTGACTCGAACGATGAAGGTAAATCTACAAGACGCGAGCCTGCTATACGTCCATCCATAGCAGCGAGGACGCTTTTATTCCAAGCGGCGCTCGGCTTGGCTGGATTTACAGTGCGGTACGCATGAAATCCTGCGTATCCATGCAAGAGAATAAACGGGCACGCAGCAAAAAACGCAAGGCATAAAGGCAGCATCGGGCACAGAGCGAGAGCTGTAGAGTAAAACACATGCGTACTTGGGTTTGGGCTTCAAATATCACTCTCGTAACATGCGCAAAACGCGCGCAGGTTTGATCCGGAGGCATTTTCGCTCCTCTTGCTCAGGGTAACATCATGACGTGCTTATGGCACACGGATGACGTGCTCACGGATGACAGGACTGACGCACTCATCTCTAGAGCCCAAAATGCGCACAAAGCTCGTGAGGTCAGAGGTCTCGAGGTCACGGCGAATTTAAATGTCCAGTTGGAGACGCACGCGGCGGCGCGCACCATTTCTGCAGTGTGCAGTTATTCATATAGAAATTAATCATGGCTTAGGGCAAAAAAGTGCCACAAGGTGCCTAATTCCTCAGATTTTCTAACATCTTATATATTTCTAGGACATATATTAGTAAATAAATATTTGCATGCATAAAAGTAAAACGCCTGGTAGCCTACTGTTTGTAGACCCTCATCTTTTCCGTTGTGCAAGATGTCAGTGGTTTAGTTTTAGTTATGAAACTCCTATAGACAGTTTGCATCAGAAACTGCTCGCGCGACATCTTTTTTAAGGCATGCACTGCAATTATGAATTTTAATTAATAATTGTGAGCGGAATACGTGTCTTTTACATTTTAGATCTGCTTTTGATCTGTAAACAGGCCTGTAAACAGATCAACATTGTACAAATATCCTCATGAACTTTTCAACGAAATATTCGCTCCTCAATTCGTTTCTGCAGCAGCAGGAGATTAAAATGACCCCATCGTACATGTAATATTTAGGCGTGATATTAACAAAAATATCATCACTGGAAGGATGCACAAAATTATCTAACCGTTATTCCACCACTAACTGACGCGTGTAAATATTTAGAAATACATTTTTAACCGGTACCTATTCATTTCAGTGCGAGCATACAAACACGCGTTTTGCTTCCCCCCTCTGAGAACCTAATAGAAAGCACAGATGCATTTGTAAAGATTACCTCAGACATCTAAATGAGAGAAAATAAAGCCTTAAAAGCATCTATTCTCTCTCAATAGAACAAAGGTTTGCTTGATTTTAAGGGCTTCAAAATTACTCAAATAATCAGATGGTAAATTCTTAAAACAATGAAATATTATGCAAATATAATGTAATGTTATCTCATATTTAACATGAGCTCTTAATTTAACCACCCTGAAACAATTAACCACTTCGAGTGTCCAGCGTGACGTCACACTGCGAGGACAATTAACACTTATTAATCTGTTATCATCTGCTCAACAGACAGTGACGTGCAGGTCAAAGTGTGTGTGAAGACTTTACGACACTTTACAATAAGGTTTCTTTGGTTAGTTAACTAATTTGGTGAACATGAACTAAGGATGAGCAATATTGTACAGCATTTATCAATGTTAGTTCATGTTCAATCCAACATTTACTACATTATTAAAATCAAATTTGTTAACATTAGTTCATGCACTGTGAACTAACATGAACAAACAATGAACAGCTGGATTTTTATTAACTGACATTTAGATTAAATTGTTATTTTTACATTAATGTTAACAATTGCACATATATATAGTACGCATATAATTCATAAACAAATAGTTGCCAAACAATATTTCATTATATTATAAAATAATCGAACATTTAGCATTTTTCAATTTATCAACAATTTTGCATTTTTTAAAGGACAAGAAAACCTATTAGGCCTAGTTTTTTCTTTTATGAATAATGCAATAATTCTACACAATAGCTATTAAAGCTACAGATTTCACGTGGCCTGTTTTAAAGCATAAAGTAGGCTACTTACATTCTCCTTGAACTCCCCATGGCACCAAAAAAAAAAAAAAAAAGGAAAAAAAGCGGTCATCTGGATGTGAAATGCGGATAAACGAACATCCTCGATTAGAAATCACATCCTCGAAATCCTTCTACGAGCAGTTTGCTATAGAGAAGCACGAGGCGCCGTCGTCTGTCACGATCTTAGTCCATCCTCAGGATGAGAAGGTGTGAGGGAAGAGCAGAACTTCATCACATGGCTTCCTGCGCGCGAGAGCGAATGGAAAGTGCAGCGCGAGCCCTGCAACTTTGGGTGGGCTTGAAAGGGGTGGGTGGGGGGCAATTTATGACCCACCCCTTCTACCTCTGCATTATACGTGCGATGAAATTAATATTTTATTCAATTGCCCAAATTTGCTCAGATTTCGCTGTATGGGTTTATTTCGCACGAGGTAGAAAATGTCAAAGTGACGTGACCAGGTGTGACTTACCTGAATCCTCACGGGTGGAAAGGACGGTATTTCGTTTCCCAACATTTCTTCATCCTAAAATGTTGTTTTTAATGCGTACCCATTGATACATTCTACATTTGGGATAATTTCCCTTTCTTTAAGAGTGCCATTTTCTTCTAAATATTATTTAGGTCTTATTATTTTTCCTATTACTATTAAATATTTGTATTATTTTGACAGTCATTTGATGACTGGAGGGGGGCACGTTCAATGACGTCGTCTTGTTTGTTACGCGCAGCCATATTTGGATACACCGAGGAAATTAGTGATGCTCAATATGCAAATCAAGCCATAATGACTACACCATAGAGGCGAAACAATGTCTCGTGCTTAAATAAAATCGTAATTTTCTTGGAGGGATCTTGATCTACGAGTTGATTTCTTAAGCAAGCAGATATTCTGGATGTTAATGTCGCTGGAGGAATAAATGGGAGCACGTGAGAAATGATCGCCTGTAATAATAATCAGCTGCTCGATGAGTCTTTGTGTTTGCTCTACAGAAGCTCGTTTTCTTTGAGAATTTCAAAGCACCTCAAAGTTGTTGTTTTTTCTTTCTTTCTTCAGCAGGTGAGTTTTTTTATTAGCTGTTTAATATATATATAGGCTACAATATTTTTTTTTTTACGTTAATTCAAATTAAAGAGAATTTTTGTTTGGATTATTATTTATTTTTTAGGAGAACAGCTGAGTTTTGTGCATTTTAGATGCTGACGTTCATTGCAACCAAATTATTTGTTTGTAGATTTATAAATTAAGACTAAAGGACTCAACTGGTTTAAACGCACAAGATAACTAGCCTAAATAACAAAAATCCCAAACTTACATTTTATTTTTAAAGCTGTTGATTCGAATGGACATGATCCAGCAGCTTCAGGCGTCATATGTTTCCATCTGATGTCTTGAGTTCATGCGGATTGTTAGAGATGTTCAGTTCGCATACAGTACGTCTCAGTTTGTCACGGGAAGACGAGAGAAAATCGCAAACATCTCCTATTTGGCCCATATTTTCCTAAAACAAAGAAACACTGCAAAATTATGTCATTATTGACCTTTTTTTTAGTACGTTCATGGAGATAAAGGGGAAGGAAATAGCAGGATAACACACACTCTCTCTCTTCCACACACACACACACACACACACACACACACACACACACACACACACACACAGAGAGAGAGAGAGACGCAGCCTACACACACTCACAATGGCTTTGTTCATATTAAAACCAACAATTACAGATAAAATGTCCTCTTTAAAACGTAGACTGTGATTATATCTTATTTCCAATGAATATCTTTGTAGTCTTTTATAAACTCAGAGTGCTTAGCTTTTATTTATTTAAAATAGTCTACAGTAGCCTATATTTTTAAATGTATTTATTACTAGTTCTTGCATTTTACAGTAGCTAGGTTATTCTACATTATCCCAGACTTGAGCTTAGGCTATAGGCTATGTGTTTCGACTGTTCTGTCAGTTCTCCGTGAACGCGTGTGTTATTGCACTACAGTGACACCTGGCGACAGTCCGACAGCAGCTCCTCATCGGGGGATTCATCAACCAGAATCATATTGCGTCTATATGATATAGTCTACAATGATGCAGTTCTTTCATTTAGCGCAGTTTTCAGACAGGTAGAAGCTTATTTTTCACCGTAAATTAAAGTGCAGCTGAATAGGCCTATTTGAAGCTTCGGTTCTTTAGACATTATAAACTGAAGATGTTGCACCAGCTTAACAACAAATTATCTATCTATCTATCTATCTATCTATCTATCTATCTATCTATCTATCTATCTATCTATCTATCTATCTATCTATCTATCTATCTATCTATCTATCTATCTATCTATCTATCTATCTATCTATCTATCTATCTATCTATCTATCTATCTATCTATCTATCTATCTATCTATCTATCTAATGCTGTTTAACGCTTTAAATCTAATTTATGGTATACTGCATATTTATGTAGCTATGTAGGCTATCTATCTGATATTCTCAAAATAAAGATTATAGAAGCAATTATTGACTGTAAATTTGAGCATGTTTTACTGCGTGTTTAAGGACTTGTAGTTTGGTTTGTTGTTTTTCAATTGTAATGGAATAAATACATTCAAAGTCACGAACGTATATCCGTTTAATTAGCTTCATAAAAATAATATCCTCGTCCTGTCGATATGGTTTTCAACATTTCAGCTCACGCGTACAGTGTGATAACTAATTTCGTCGGCTTTAATTTCACGGAAGATGTGGGTGTATTCTGCTCTTATAAACTGAGATGTCGATATAGTCTATTTCTAAACGCGACTGAAATGTGGAACATTATGAGGAAAGAATATGATTCCGCTGTTGTTATATAATGCAAACAAACACGATATTTTACTGCTTCAAATGCAAAAAACATATTTTCATGTGACAAGTCGCAAATGTATTTAGAATCAAACATTCTTGAAAGAATTCTAATAGATTTAAGCGTAACTTCTGCCCTGCTTTTTTCTTATTTTCTGCTCTTATATGAATTGCTTATCACGACACGATTAAATCGTTAAAAGTGTTGGATGTCATTTCCAGCCTTACAACTAAAGATGATCATCAGTCTAGTCTAAGACGTGAGCATAAATGACTTTGCAAAATGATTTTAAGGTATATTTTGCTATGAATAAAGGCATGAATTTCTCCATCAAACAACCCCTAAAAGATCACATACCAGCTTACCTTACACTCATTTCAACCATGCGAGCCTGTAATTTCCAAAGTGTGTTTTCTGTAAATATTTCATAAGCAGTTTACTGTAGACTTATGTTTTAAATATGAAGTTGAAGATCTCAGTTTAGGCTGTGGAATGAGAATGAACTCACAGTGGTCTGAGGATTTGAGCCACGATGGTTTAAATCACAGTTTATGGCTTTTAGTTCTTTGTCAAGTCAACTTCTTCAGTTGCTGTTGATTACACCAATCCTTCATTGTAACTATTTTTTTATTTTTATTATTATTTCAATGAACTAGATTTTTTAAGGCAACCAGATGACACTTTTTAAGTTAAACCAACAATATAAAAAAATATTTGAGTAATAAATTATGACATGTTTTTACATTGCTTTAACTCAACAAAATAAGTTAAGCACATTTTTTTTAAGTTATACAAGATTCAACTATTTTTAAATGAACTTAAACATCCAAGTTGATTGTACTTAATTTAAGGCAGTAACTTTTTTTACAGCTAGAAATGTGTCTGTAAAATGTCATACAGCAGTGTTTTATGTAATGAGTAATGCATCAGTTTTTAAGATTTTTAAATGTACTCAGCCCAAAAATATACAAATTCTGGGTGGTCTTTCATCAAAACTCTAGTTTTGCATCATAATCTGCAAAAACATTAGACAAATGGTCTGTACTGATCAAAACAACCTGATGAATTAAAGAAACAAGCAAGCAAAACAATAATAATAATAATAATTGAAATAGTTTATATGGCTTTATTTTTGGAGCTCACACAGCTTTACCTCTCTGTTCAACATCGGCAAAGCTTGAAATCACATTCTGACTCATGTGGTCAACAGGTAGCAACAAATGCTCTGCATTTTTATGAAAATATAAGCAAAATGTATTGTGCATCTCTTCCACCGGGGACAGGCAATACATGGCCCAGAGAACTTGAACGTTGTTAACACGGCTCTGAAATATCAACAACATTTACAAGAGAATTTGTGTGTTTGGAACACTTCCCGATCCCGTTCCTCAGCCCTGGGCCCGTGTAGTCTTAAAATGGTGCGTGATGGCTTTCTCGATCACTCCGACAATCGCGAATAAACCTGCAAATCCTGGCAGGTCCGTTTACCCAAAAGCCTCATCGTTCTCTATTTACATAAATACGTTGAACCTGCAACACAACAACGTCTGTGATAACATACATTTGCAAGTTAGTGTGCATTGACGTGAGCGTGAAGGCCCCGAAAATTACTTGTACAAGCCCTGAGACACGTCAATGCCTCCTTTAATAGTTTAATTATGCATAATATATTACTGAAACTAAAAAGTAGCTTTACCAAACAAGAGTACCAGACTTCTCTTTTTAATCCTGTATGCTTGTATACATACATACACACGTATGTAAAATTACATGTATAGATTTTTTTTTTTTTTGTCGTTTTCCCCACACGTGGCACAAGCGATGCATGTCCCTTGCCCCCAACCCCAAATCACAAACACGCCCTCCCTCCCCCGTTTATCTTATATATATATCAATTTTAATACTTGATGTAGCACTCACACTCCGCAGAAACAAATATAATAATACTAAAGCGAACTCTCCGGACGGAGAAGCGGGATCACGAGGCCCAGCCCTCGGACAGACGCATGCGCTTGACGGAGGGGCTCTGCCGCTCGTCCTGAGAGGGTCTCAGCAGTCCCAGGGGCGAGTGGAAGTCGGAGCGGTGATCCTCGCGGTCGCTGCCCTCGTACGAGCTGCCGCAGCTGCTCAGGCTGTCCACCGGGGAGCGTCCCGAGTCCTGACGCAGGTGACCCTGCTGCTGGGCCAGGGGAGGGGGCAGGGGCTGGGCGTAGCCCCCCGGGGTGCCTCCCGCGCGGTCCCGGGGAGGAGACACGGGTTCCGACTTGATGTGCAGGCTCTGATTGGACGGCAGCGAGAGGGTGGAGCTCTGACATAACTGTGTGCTGCCGCAGTTCCTGTGGGGACAGAGAGGAGACACGCTTGTAGGCCGAGGGAATAAAAAATAGATGTAGTCACAATACAGGTTTTGACCGTTTGAGGATATAAATGAATTTTCCAAACATTTTAGAGATTAATGCAGACTGTCACTTTTCGAGGCTGATGTTTTAATGCGTCAAAAATCGAGTCTAAAAATCTGAGATTACATTTTTATGACACTATATTATCAGCAAAACAATTTGTTATAGTACTACTTAATATAATGTGATATAATAAAATATAATATACATTCTAATATTTGTTACATTTTAGAATGTATATATTTTATTATACTATATTAATTCATTTATTTATTATATTAAATATAGATTCCCAGATTCCCAGTGAAATTTAAGTGAAAAAAAAAACATGTATGATATTATATTTTAGTGCATTTTGGTATTTTAATTCAAAAAATTGAATTCCAAAAATAAAAAAAAATACAGATTTCTAGGAAAACCGTTGAAAAGTATAAAAATAAAGTTGATATTATTTAAAATATTATATTCATAAAATATTATATTAAATTAAATATAAATATTATATTAAAGATCAAATTCCAGATTCCCAGCAAAATAATTTAAGTAAAAAAAACAAAACATGAATTTAGTCCAATAAAAATAAAATTTAGATTCCTAGGAAAACAAATAAAGTAAAAAGTATATTAGTATACAATTTAAAGTATATTAAATCATATCATATCATATTACATTATATTATTAGTTTGACATTTTTAATTACATTTAAAATCACAGATCACCAGCAAAACAATTTCAATGAAAAATTAAAATGAAAAAAATATCATGAATTTGAAAATGTATTATTATATTATTATATTACATTTGTAACTTAAAATGTTGAATTTTAAATAAGAATAAAATTGAATTTTTTTGGATCCCACTGTATTTCTAGCCCTTATAACACTGCACATGCCCACAGTGATGTGTCTGTGGTTATAGTGAGTGTTACAGTGTGTTTTGGGTGCACAAGTCAGGGGTGAAGATGCTCACCCTAGATGTCCTAGACCAGAATGCTGCATGTTTTGCTGCCAGCCGGTCATGGAACCAAGATGAAGAGAAGTCGAGCTGTTAAAACCGGTCAGAGAGGACAGGTCTGCACTGCTGAGAGAATATTCTAGAAGGGAAGAGAAAGATCTCTGTTCAACACACTGCGTATAGACTGTGCTGAATCTCCTGCTTACTGCAACAGGAAGACGCTGAAAGAATATTGAGTCAATGGCGCCACCTGGTGGTGAAACTCTTCAAACATTTAAAACAATTTGAATATATAGTATCGTTTTTTCGAAATTCATTTTATTCATCAAGGATGACTTACATTGATCAAAAGTGACATTAATAGAGTTACAAAAGATTTCTATTTCAAAAAAAGGCTAACAAAAGTTAATAATAATATTTCATAATATTACTTGATTAGAATTCAAATAAACGCACATTTGGTGATCACAAGAGACTTTTTTTCAAAAATATTTAAAAATCGTATTGAACTTTTTAATAGTAGTGTATAATACAGTATATATATATATAATATGATAAATTAAATAATACATAATAAAATATAGTATATTAATATATAATAATATAGTAATGTAATGTCATCAACATATTATATTATATTATATAAAACAATTAATATAATATATTCTAAAATAATATATAATAATATTTCGCAATAACAATAATATAATGCTGTTTATATTATATTATGTGAGCAGCACTCACCTGTACCGTATGAGGTAGAGAGGGCTGATGGGTAACCGCCCATCCCCTGTCCTGGTAGAGTGGGCGTGGCTACAGACACCACTGGTGTGCTCAGCGATTGGGCGGACTGAGAGTTGTTTATTCTCTGGTTCTGTGGGTAAGAAATATGATATTTAAAACAACAGCATCAGAATTCAATTGCGCAGGACAAACAGTAAATGTGCTCATCATCATATCTGCTCTGTCTAACTGCTTAATAGATATATTGATATTTATAGATACATGATGTGACCAATAACAGGTAATCATCTCACATCCAGCCATCACTGCCGGAGTTTCCCTGTTGCTATGGGAACAGCTAAAGCAGTCCCCTTGGCAACAGAGGAATGAGACTGGTTTGTTTCAGTGTGCATTTGACAAAACTTTGTCTGTGCTCTGTTTGACGGTTAAGCGTGTGCAATGATGCTTACCAGCAACATGTCAACATCCTCCGACTGGTGAGCAGTTAAAAGAACACAGTTCGAATTAGTTCTAGTGAAACTGGAGGAACAGATATATTTGATGGTCTGAACTGGTTTTATATGGGCAATGCCGGAAGGCCAGTGATCATATTTTTGTATGCGATGCGTGTGGTGATGTGAACTCACGATGGAGGGCATGGTGTTCTTGGATCCGGGGGGGATCAGGACGCGCAGGTCCGGCTTGCGGTTGCTCATGTTCATGCTCATGGACGGAGGAGACTTGGCCTGCATGTTCTTACTCATGTTCCCCGGAGAGACCAGCAGACCAGGGGAGTTGCGGTGGTTTCCATACCCGTTTCCTATGGGACAGTGAAAGAGGATGAGTCAGTCTAACACCAATGACCACACAGCACACTTTCACAATACTGGAATACAGCAACTGCAAAACATGACGTCACAAACACAATATAGAAGTATCAAAAAAATGATGGAGATGCCCTGGATTTCTTCTTCATCAATTATGCTATAGAAAAAATAAATACAAATTAAACAAAGCTTTAAAATGTCAAGGAAGTATGACTGTGTGTCCCCACATTTGCATCGTTTATCATTTAATCACATTTCAAAGCACATTTTGTCTAAATAATCAATTTAATTTATAATAACATTAAAACAATACTTATGCTACTACTAATTGTTATTATAACAGTTACAACCTTTTTCTGCATTGTTTACTAATTTTATGGATTATTTTATAATAATAATAATAATCTTTTACATAAATAATTATACAATATAAATGTAATTTTATTTTTGAAGATGCCGCTTTTGTGATGTTTATGGAAGCTTTATTAAAACATAAAAATTTATCTCACAATTCTGACTTGGATATTATAACTCACAATTGTCCGAAAAAAAAAGTCACAATATCTTTAACATTTTTTTTTATTCCATGGCAGAAACAATATCTTTAAATGATCTAAGAGAGTTGAGAGAGATCATTCAGGAGAGAGTTGTTGTCAACGCCGGCCCGCGACTTTTAATAATAAACTCGCTTTGCTACTGCAACGCTGCATCGCTGTTTTAAGTAGCCTATATTTTAAGTAATTTAACTCACAGCTTCACTGCTAGTAGAGAGTGAGACAGACACAGGTAATTCCAACGCATTCTCATCCTAGGGCGTCATATAGTGATGCTTTTGAAATTTTGTCTAAATCCAACACACATGGCACCCTTTAGCGTGATTTAGCTTTGTTTGGTTTAGCGTAGTCTGGGTTTCCCCATGCTGCCTTCCCGCAGCGCGATTTTATTCACGCTGAAAGGCAGTCTGGATACCATGGCCAGATTTTCGCCTCATTTAGGGAATCAATCACAGAACGGGGAGGGTGTGATTGGTGTGAAGACGATGACGACAAACATCGAAGCAGTTTGTTTATATCTTCAACATGGCAGCAGACTTTTGATGCAGCCTTAGATATTGTTCTAAGTAGAGCCTGACCGATATATCGGCAGGCCGATATTATCGGCTGATATTAGGCATTTTCTAAAATATCGGTATCGGCAGTTATAATGGCCGATAAATAAATATTTCAAAAATAAAATAAAAACGGACGAAACCGGCTTCAACCATGTCATGAGTGTTAGAGTTGTATAGTTTGTCCACCAGAGGGCACTCTACACCGTGCCTGTTGGCAACACTTGTGTATAACGTGCCACACATCCTGCAACCTGCTGATCCAGCCAGAATCGGGCAGAGAGAACCAGTTATGCATTATCATGTGCGTTTCTGAAATAAAAAAATAATAATAATAATATCGGCCGATATATCGGAATATCGGATTTTAAAAACAAAAAAAATATTTGTATCGGTATCGCCTTTATCAGTCGGGCTCTAGTTTTAAGTATTTTAGAATGCAAGTTTATTCTGAAAAAAGAGCAGCTTTTGCCGTTAAAATTCGAGACCCCATTCGTTATTGTTTTCTCGCCATTAATCGCCCTAATGGAGGACCAGTACAGGAGGCGGTCAACCTTGGAATATCTGCCGCTCAGCTGTGTCCCGAGAAAGAAAATGCGATAAAGAATTGTCAATACCAGCTTCTTTACGGCAGTCCCGAGGCCTGGATGAGCGCGAAGTGGCAAGAGTTGTATAGTAACCAGCTAGGCATCGTCGTTGACGAAGTCCATTTAACTTATAAATGGTGAGTGGTATTTATTAAAATCATAATGTCATTATGCCTGTAGACTACCTACTGTGGTTGTCACAGTGCCACTAAGTTGTGTTGCTTTTCAATATCAATATACAGCTACCGCTTTAGTAGCATAACTTTCAGCTGTGCACACGTACCCAATTGTTGTTGTTGACACTTTAGTCAAATTAAAGGTGGAATACCTAAGATTTTTGCATTCAAATATCCCAAAATCACAAGGCTAGTGTTATATATTTAGTTATGATGATAACTCACAATATTCCAAATGTTTCAAACAATGTTTAAATCGGGAGAAAATTGAGATTTTAACCAAGGAAACAGGGCGTATGAGCAGGGGTGAGCTGGGAGTCGCCAGTCAATCGCGTCATATCCGCTTACCTCGGTTTCCGCTCGTACTACGTGTAGTCCTGGACAAATGCGGTAGTTGTAGTTGTGCGTTAGCGTCTATTAAGCAACAAACGTAAGCTTGTTTCGCGCATTTGTTATGGAATGGAGCACAATTATTCTTTTCAATTATTCTGGGAATGTGAACTGTTGGCTGTAAAAGGGGGTCGCACACCGGACGAGAAGCGTCGCGCCACGTTTAGGACAACTCCACAGTAACGTTATCGAACACCGGACGCGCACTTTCTCATCAGTGTATGGCCAGCAATATTGTTATGTTTAATGACATGAAATGAGGATAATGTCTGTTCTATGTTATGATTGTACTGTACAATTAAATACAATCGTTGCTGAGTTTGCATTCTGAAAACTTTACCTCAGATCATCCGTTCACTGAATGAATTGAGAATCTCACCTGAAAAATCTAATAATAACAAGTCAGGATCCATTAGCAACGATTTGAGACAAAAATAATTAAAATTTTATATAAAACTATGTAAATGGCGCTCTGTGGCGCTGCAGGATTTTGAACACGGTCCTGAGGCGTTGTTGCTGGGCGCCGCGGACAGACGCCGAATGGCGCTGCCGGTATGTGTAACGTTACACTTATAGATAATAATGTTTTCGAATTTTAAAGATGTGGCGCGACGCGGCGCTGCAGCTTCTCGTCCGGTGTGCGACCCTCTTAACGTTCATTTTGTGAAACTGTAGCTGTGGTTGAATACTTACACGACATGAAAAGATGTGTCAAATGTACATTAAATTGATTTTTTATTTTTATAAAGTTACCACGGAGGACCAGCCACGTCAACTCCTTGCAAGAGACCTGCCCCTTCAAACCCTCTCCACCATAGCTTTGGCCAGTGACTCGTACAGTAACTCATTTACTTTTAAACCTGACTTTTCTTGCGCGTTTTTTTCAGTAAACAATTTCTAATGCAAATAACAACGTCAACATCTATGTTAAACTGTACTTAAGACTTGTGTTTTTCTAATTGAAACGATTGGCTATGAGCTACGTACGTACAGGCGCATTTGATAGACATTCTTAGCACCCAATAAACGGCGCCGGGCATTCGTAAACCACGCCTCAAATACGGGAAAATTAACATGTGGTTCCCAGACCCAAATCTCAAGGAGAATTGGGTCTGGTGTTAGCCAGGCTACCATATGCGTTGGATGTAGACGAAATGTCAAAAGCGTCAGTATATGACACCTTGGGATGAGAACGGGCTGGTAATTCACACGCACATCTCTCTCCCTCTCTCTCTCTCGATAGGCTAATTCAATCAAATAAATGTAACCTTAATGCACTACTTTATCTCTGTGTCTGATTCAAAGTGAGCAGAACCCTATATCTAACATCATTTAAACACTTCCGATCAAATTTAGCACTAAAATATCAGTGACAGCTTCAACGCTTCTCGTCTGGTGATTCTTTGCTAGCTGTGGATTATCCTTTCTATTTCCAAGTCACTTTTCTCTACTTGGAAAAAAAAGATTTAAAAAATCTTTGAAAATAGTCTTTAAAAAAACTTATGAGCAACTTGTTTGAAGAGGTCAGAAAAAATTGGCAGCTGAACCTTAAAATAAATTGGTGAATCTGACGGCTGTCACAGTTTTTGATAAATCGGTCTAAAATTTAAAAAAAAAGTCTTTTCATTACATGGATATTTTATGTTTCCACATGCTCTCTAAGAAGTCAGCTACGATATTAGTTCTGTGGTCTTTTTGAAGATGCTGTCACTAAATTGTTGCCATCTGTCACAATAACGCCACAGAACTATGGGAAAAGTGGAATATATCGAAGAAAAAAAAAATGGAAAACGTCAAACGTGGAGCAGCCATCTTTCCAAAAGTGTACTTTTTTGACATTTTCTCCTTTGTTTTGTTATTTTCTCTTAAAGACCTACATTTGCAGGAACATTTGGAGGTGTTCACCACCTTCAAAAGTCAATTTAGACTTTCCATGTTGTCAACATTTGCATTTCATCATGCTCCCGTTTTGAGTCTTCTGCACCAAAGCAGTGATGGTGTTGACAGCCAGTGAGTTTAAACCCGCTAACCGTGACAATGTGCAAAGTCCGTTTTCTTTGAGCTTCACTTCACTCTTTCACGCATGCATTGGCTCGAACGTTAGCGGCTTGTAATCTTTTTCATGAATGAACAGACTTTGAAACTACAAACGGTACATCATTTAGGCTTTTTTAGACCTTTTGTGGTGGAATCACAGCCTCAAATCTTGACATTCTATGAATATAACACGTTATGTTTCCCAACGGAGGTGTTGACGGGGTTTTTTTTTAATGAAACGGTTCTTTAAATATACTATTTAAGGCGCTTCGCCCGCAACATCCTACAGCGGTGCGCTGGGTAAATATCCGGGGAGGCACTAGCCAAGCACAAGGAAGCTTTGAATCAAACCGAGTGGCTCCGTCCGTCTAGTGAGACGGCAAACATACACGTATGGTAAATATACTGTACATCACTCTTACCAGCACTGGTGCCCACTCCGCTGCCGAGGTCTGGACCCATGAGGCCACCTGAGGATAGGACAGAGAGGACATTAAACGAGACTGACACTCCAAACACTCCTGACTGCCGCCTCCTCCAGACGGACCGTTACACATTCCAGCGTTCATTAAGATACATGCATGAAATGAAAAAACCTCCCGTCTGAAAGTCTATGCGAACCCACAAACCCCTGTTCGGCCCTATGGAGAAGATGTCACCGTCCAAGAAAAACCTTTGAAAAGTCTGCGCGGTTTCAGACGTCGCGCTCCGTGCCAAGACTCATATTTAGTTTTGCTCCTGTAATACGAAGCAAATGGTTCCAGTATAGCCAAGGATAATGACAGGACAGACTCTGCGGTCTGAAGGACTCTGACCAGAGCACAAAATAGATCTTTTAGACAATAATAACAAGCCCACAGAAGGATTACACTTCCCACACGTATGCCACCACAGACTGTCTTTTTCTACCACTTTGTTCATTTTTCTTCCCATTACTTCCTCTGTCTTTCTATATACATTCTAAACGCACATATCTGGATGTTTCTTTTGGTACTGTGGACCTTTAGAAATTAAACTCAGATTTCATATTTATATTTCATCGAAAGCATATTATAGTTATACTTCTGTTTCATTACAACATTAAATGATTGGAAATATATATAAGTACTGGTAAATAATATTTGTGCTACCAGGCACACATTATATATATAAAAAGTGTCATAAAATATATTATTTAAAAAGTATTTATATTGATTTTTATACAAATATATATGGAAAGTGTGTGTGTGTATATATATATATATATATATATATATATATAAATATATATATATGAAGAGTTCAGATGCAAAAGCCTCTAAGTGCCATTTGAAATTTTCTTCTAGAATGATAATTTTTATCAAGCTTGTATATTTAAGTTCAGTGATTTCACTTAAATGGCAATGATAATTACCTATTAATTGTTATTTAAGTGAAATTACTGAACTTAAATATACAAGTTTGATAAAAATCATCATTAAAGAAGAAAATTTCAAATGGCATTTAGAGGCTTTTGCATCTGAACTCTTCATATATATATATATAAAATTCACAATACATTTTTTTATTTTATTGTATAAAAGTTTTATTGTATACATATAAATGTTTCAAATCATTTAACTAACTTAATAAATTATATTTTTAATTATTATTTAATAGTTTTATAGTTTACTCATTTTAAGTTAAAAATAAAATATATTATTTGAAAATATATATTTAAAACTACATAAATATACAATATATAATATGCATATATATTAGCGCTGTCAAATTGATTAATCGCATCTATTTTAATCACATGCATATATACAGCATGTGTGATGTGTGTGTATAAATATACACACACACACATGTATACAGTATATATATATATATATATATATATATATTAGGGCTGTCAAACGATTTATCGCAATTAATATACTGTATATTTAAGAAAAAAATATTATTTATGTATAAAATATTTATATTTATAATATAAATTATGTATAAATCTATATACAGTATATACATGAAAATATTTCTTGTATAAGTATGTGTGTGTATATATATAAAATAATTATACATAGTGCACCCACATATTTTATGTAAACACAAACTTTTATTTTGGATGTGATTAATCGCGATTAATCGTTTGATATCCCTAATACATATATATATATATATATATGTATATTATATATAAATATTTTATATATTAATAATATTTTTTCTTAAATATACATGCATGTGTGTGTACTTAATGTGTGTATATATATATATATACATATAGTATATGAAGAGTTCAGATGCAAAAGCCTCTAAGTGCCATTTGAAATTTTGTTCTAGAATGATCATTTTTATCAACCTTGTATATTTAAGTTCAGTAATTTCACTTAAATAACAATTAATAGGTAATCTTCATTGCCACTTAAGTGAAATTACTGAACTTTAATATACAAGCTTGATAAAAATTATCATTTTAGAAGAAAATTTCAAATGGCACTTGAATGAATGAATTCAATATATGAAACATGAATTAAAATCCCCTCTGGCGATTAACACATTTGACAGCACTAATATGTATTAGAAATATATATAAATATAACCAATAAAATATATTTTTCTCATTTCAAAAATGTTTCATTATATTTGAATAAAAAAAGAATAATAATTTGGTTAAAAATTATGATTTTCACATTTTCAGATTAATAGTCTGGGTCTGGTAAAACAAATCATCATCTTTTATGTAAAGATCTAAATATATATCTCAGATCTAAAATCAGTATGTTTTCTTAATAATCAATCCTTGCGACATTTGAAGAAACACCCATACACATGTGCTCCGAGTACGGATAATGTGTTTTGATGAATCCTAAACTGACCGAGCTTCCTCTCGATGAAACCTAGGCCACAAACGCAAACTTTTCAAAAGGCAGAACGGGAGTTAAAAGGAAAATATGGTCATCTTTATTTGCCCCTTGAAAAACGGGAGTTCCTTTATATAAGCAGCCAAAACTCCCATAGAGACATACACTTTTTGGGGAGGGGGGGCTCTGGGACAACCTCAGGAGTTCTGCTGAGTACACAGTGTTTATATTAACGGCCCGGCCCGGCACAGCTGAGTATGGCTGAAAGAAATATTTGAGCGTATGTAATGATCTGTGTGCGGTGTTTGAATACATGCGAGGTGTGTTTTCATAGCCTCAGTGGAGCTGTTGGTGGTCCTCAGCAGAGCTGCTTTCTAATGATGTGTAAATGAACATTATTTGAAACTGTAGTCCGGTCCGGAGTCCCCGGAAAAGCGGAGAGCCCGGTCGCGGGGTCAGTACCTGTGTTGCCTGCACTCGGGGGCCGGTGGGTCACTCCAGGGGACATGCTGTTCCTCTGAAGGGAGGGGTGGGCCAGCGGCAGCAGGTTGGGGTTCAGGGACGCTCCTGGGTGGCTGTAGATCAGGCTGTTGTGGTTGCTCACCGGGATTGAGACGGGCATGTCGTAATTAGACTGGGGGATGGCCTATAAACCCAAATTCATGGAAATCATTCAATATTGTAAAATGTTTACATTCACAAAGATCAAAAATTAGATTTTTTTTTTTTGGTTGGTGGGACATCTGAAACATTTACTGCACTTACACACAGTCTCTGCCTGCTGATCATCAGGTCAATGTCCTCGTTGATTTTGCGATATTTGTCCTCAGATTCTGGACTGTGGCCTGAATCTTCAGCATCAATATCAGGACTGTCACAGCCGTTTAGACCCTTCTTCCTCAGAGTCTGAAACAAATACACAAAAACAGTCAACGTGTGAAGATATAAGCATTAAGCATACTGTCCACTAGCACAGAAAATGACTATATATATATATATATATATATACAGTGTTGGGTGTAACTAATTACTAAGTAATTAATTATTGTAATTTAATTACTTTTCCCTTGAAAATGTAAAGTAAGGGATTACTCTTCATTTATCTGTAATTTAATTACAGTTACTTCTGATGTAATTGAGGTAAATACTGTGTATAGATCAATCCGATCTCACAGCAATTCATATGCATTTTACAAGGTGTCTAAATCGTACGACCGCACTCGTACAAATTCGTATGAATTAGTCGTCTTGTAAAATATGTATAAAAAAAAGTGTGAAATGTCATGAGATCAAACATAAAACAATAGTGGGTTCAACATCAAAATGTATTGTCTGATGTTAAAAAGTATGTTTTTATAATGTAACCTTCTCCTTGGTCAGTTTAAAGATAATTCATGCAATTTTATAGTATTTATTTGAAAGAATTAAAACAGATTCATGTCTATCCTTAAATTATTCAGCTGGTTGAGATTGATATGGGATTTTGAAAGTAATTAGTAATTAAAAGTAATTAAATACTTTTTAGAGAGAGTAATTAGTACAGTAATCTAATTACACTGTTGAAGAGGTAATTAGTAACTTGTAATTAATTACTTTTTTAGAGTAACTTACCCAACACTGTATATATATATATATATATATATATATATATATTATGACAATACAAAAATGCAATAATATGCTTTGTGGACAATATGTATTGCGTATAGTTCACCCAAAATATAAATTACAGTGTGAGAAAAAAAATTCAGGTTTTAGTGTCAGTACATTACTGCTATATAATGTTGAATATAATTTATAATAATGCAATGGGGGAATATTTGCTAGTCCTGATAATGCCAAATGTCTTATGTTACCAGTAAAAAGTGGCCTACGTTGTTTTAAATATACTGTATATAGTCAGTTATAGAGTGCAAGCATATTCATCGAAAATAATTCTGTATTTTTTTAGCTTCAGAATCATGAATATTTGTATTCTGGTGTCACCATTGTCCTTAGCATTGGGTTACCAGCACCAAGACCAAGTTTATCCATTTACACACACAAAGTAATACCAAATTTAATCAGTAGTAAATTTTTTGTTAACCGTGACGTGGGTATCGTTCCACTCCTAATATATATATATATATATATATATATATATATATATAAATAAACGTAACCATTCCACATGTATTCAATCCCCAATTTCACTTTATGAATATGGGGCATTTTCCTGTTTGACCACACGAGGGCTACATTTGAAAACAAATCCCGCTTTTCCAGCCTTTGATTCATCTGAAGAGCCTGATCCTTTCATCTGAAGCCTCTGAGAGTAGTTTGATCAAACTTAAAATGCAACTTTACAGTAATCACTTTGCTGTCATTAGCGGTGCTCGTTACGCAAAACAACTCTATCATTATTACCCATGCCAGAAGCTAGAATGTTTGATTTTTGTTTAAATGTTTTCCATGTCAGAATAAGACGCCCTCAGAGTGTTTCGTCTGTGTTTTTGTGAGTTAAATTCCGGGTAAAAACTGATCTAAAGTGACACAGAGCGGCTTGGCTTACTGTATCTTTCTGCTGGGTCGCAGAAACAATTCCACTCATTCAAGACATCTCCACCTGTCAGGGCCTTTGCACCTGTCCAACAAATCTCCTCGGCTCAAGGGGAGGGGGAGGGTCCGGAGCCGCAGCCAATCACGGCCTCAAACCCCGGGGATGGCCGTAGAAGGCTATTTTTTGCCCCAGTACCACCCAGCAGCAGCATCCCAGAAACCCTACACCAGCCGTCTGTGGGTCGCTGACACCTCCAGCGCACAAGTCCGACCCAGCTCAGTGCTTTTAGCAGCACGGCTGGATCCCAAAGCCTGACATCAGCAGACTAAACATTCAGACCGGCACGAAGCGCTCCAGACCAACAGGGGGAGGGTCGTGTTCAGCCGAGCATTCCTGTTTAGTTCATTACACACCAAAGACAGGACAACGACGACGAGAGCGGGACAGAACTTTAATGTCTCGGTTTTTTTTATAGATTAAATGGCGAACAAGTGAAGATGTTTGCTTAAAATACTAGTTGTTCACCCAACAAAAGAAAATGTACACACATTAAATATAAATATTACAGTTCAGTTTTAGTTTTTATTTAGTAATTCGGCAAGTTTTTTTTAGTGGATAAACACACTTATCAGTTAATTGCCAAGTTGCCATTTTCATTTAATCTAAGTTTACATCTAATATTTATAATTTATATTATTTCAGCTTTCAGTTAAAATCCCCCTGTAATGTCAACATGTGGTGTTTTTAACATGATTTAAGACAAACCATGTGCAAATTCATAAAACAACACCATTGCTGAGTATTTTGTCCACTGCAGTGTCTCAAAAACATAGTTTGAAATCGCTGGTGTTTCTGACGTCACAAACTACCTGTAACGTGCGATCGTCAACGAGGGGATCTCTGAGCTGGCTTGAGTAAGTGGAGGTGGGGCTAATTTGCATATTCATAAAACTACGTATACTAAATGAGGCAAGGGTGTAGAGTTACTTTCAAGCTATTTTAAGGCATGAAGTTTTGAAGATGATTTTTTGTTTCAAAGAAAAGACATTTAAATATGTCATTTGGGTAATCAAAGGTGAGTTTAAGGGATAAAATGATTGACTACAGGGGGACTTTAATGATAATAAGCTGGTGTTTTTTGTTGTTTTTTGTCAAAATATCTTGTTTTGTGTTCTGCAGAAGCTCAATATGAACTCAAATTTGTCTTCAATTTCTCCCAAGACCATATTTTCTGGCATATACCATCCAGATTCATTTTATATCTCTATATTTTTAGTGTATGCCAGCCATTTATGCATAATTTAACTTTAACAGAGAAACATCTGAGACAAAGTTACCCAAACATGGCTTAAGTGAGCATCTAAACCCATATACTTTTGCATTTTGTTGCGTTACGAAATGTCCCAAGTGAGATTCATAACAGAATTAAAGCAGCATTTCATTGCCATAAAAAGCTCTAATTTATATCCATTTTAATTTTCCAAGGACTTATAATTTGATTGATTCTAAGATCCGAAATTAGTCTGTTTGTCAATGTAAATGCCATTTTGTTGCATAAAACCTCTCCTGAAAAGATTGATGTCCCCTGCCTTTATCAATGTTTGTTGATTCATTTGCTTCAAGTAAATAAAAAATGAATTGAGCTATGCCTAAAGTTGAAGTGCGCTGTCATGAGGGCCGAGAGGAGAAGAAAGGAGAGACGCAGCCATCAGTGCCTCCTTCTGCTCCTAGTCCTCTCAACTCTATGGAGACTTGCTCCTAATTAAACCAGCGCCGCATCCCTCTCCCACACGGCATCCACAGCCCCAGTCCGTCCGCACGTAGACACGGCGTCCTATATAGCGTGCGATCCGGTAACCTTCAGCGGAGAAATTATGTTGTACGTGCACTAGCAGGTGGTAACGTGTGGCGACAGCTGACCGATGCTGTTTGTTGGCCAGCAGCTGACGAACCGACTGAGTGTGTCACGTCACCTTCAAACCTCTTCTGAGGTCCACATGGGTGGTCTCCCCTCACCTCAAACCAGGCTCATTACAATCCACAGTGTCAGGAGACTCGTTAAACAAGGGCAAAGTCTGAGAAACGGGAGTCAAACGGCACACACACCAACCCAGAGGACAATTATATTACTCATAGGTTGCTCAATCATTGCTCAGGAGACTTTTTGGAGTTCTCATTCACATTTCCTCTCAGCTTTGCTACTGATGTTTCTCCTCGAAGGCACGAGAAATAAAATGTGACAATTGTTGAGTTCTTAATTATGTTATTTACATTGTCTCAGATGTTTCTCAGATGTTGTAAGTTTCAGAACTGAAAACATCCTTGTTAGATAAAAAGCTTTTATTGACACCAGGCTCAGCAAATGACTTTTTTTTCAAAGTGGACGGCATGAAAACGATGTCAAATGAGGTCAAAGAGGATAAAACACCAAGAAGATCAATGCCTACTTCAACAAGGCCGGTTTTGCCCCACCAACCGATTTGTGCATTGCACGCATAGCTAAATAACATAGATTCCTACCTCGTGATGACAAACCGGATCGAGCTACCAAGTAATACAGAATATTGTGCAGTGCCTGGTTGTGGAAGAAGACAGTCGCTGCATAAACTTCCTCTGGATTCCAATAGGCAGACTGATCTCATGAAGTAGCGCAATTCGTATTTCCATTTTTGGCGTGCTATCAAGACGCATAATCGCTTTTCAGCGTGTTTATGAACGCCGTTGACTTAACGTTATATAAATATATGACTTACCTCAACCCCATCCCTAAACTTAACTGTCACTGGGGTTAATGGCATTTATGACTGGAGATTTGACTGCGTGTTCAGACAAGCGGAATGACGCGAACGTTAATGGCGTAGACATACGCGGATACACGCGGATAGCTCAAAATGCGTAGAGATAACACGCCACTTGACTCGAAAGTGGCGTGTATGTTTACACAAAAGTCATGATGTCATGTTGCAATAGGACTGCATAGATAAACTTTATTTTTAATGAAGTTCCAGCTGATGAGGTAAAACATCCTCCGTCTGTTCGCTTTATTTCACAGAGGATTGTTTTGTAAACAAAACTGGATTTGCAGACCGATTAAGAGTAAAGAACGGTGCTGTGCCATCTATGTATGGGCGAATCATTACGGTTGCCATTTTACAACATTGGACGTTTTCAGAACAATTTCCCCCACGTGCATCGACGGGTGAGTTGAAACTCATTATATTATGCAAAACTGTTATCCACTCACAGCAGTGGGCGTTTACTTCCAAGTCTTCAGTGCGAGACGCCCATAAAAACCGAGCGTTTTTCAGCTAGGCTCAAAACTAGGGTAGAAAATAGCCTATTACTTATTCATTTTGATGTTTTTGAAAGCAAAAACCAAGCAAACGTCATAAGTTGACCTCAGACAACAATATAATAAAATTTAAAAAGCCAGTTCATGACCCCTTTAAATATAAAAAAATGAAACAACTTAAGAGTGTTTTGTTAAGAGGTTGTGCTTTCATGACTAAGGATTTCTCAATTATGTTTCATTTAAGCATTAACTTCATCTCAGATGTATCTCCTCAAATGCCTAAAGATAAATAAAAAATAAACAAATTCACATTTATATTTATTCATTTAGCAGCGACTTTAATCTAACACAGTATATGTACTTTGTTATTAACATTGTCTCAGATGTTTCTTATACATTTGTATAGGATATATTCAAATGTAATGTATATTTGTAAAATATAATGTATATAAAATATATATCTAAAATATACATTTTTTTTACAAAATAAATGATTCTTGGCAAAGTCAGAGTGTATAACTCATACTGTAGGTTATTGTTTCTTAGTTTAGTGTCTCATTTAAGAATCAGATATTTCTCCTAAAATGTCATTTTACACTGTAAAACAAAGTTACTGCCTTACATTTTTGGGTACAATAAACTTGGATGTTTAAAAATTTCAAATGAAATTACATTGACTTTTAAAAACGTATAACTTATTAAAAAACTTATTTTGATGAGTTAAAGCAATGTAAAAAAAAATGTTGTCATAACTTATTGATCATATATAATTTTTTATTGTGTGGAGAAAGTTTTCATAAGTTTTTTTTTTTTTAGAATTAATGTTCTCACTTGTCAGGTCTCATTATAAGTATCAGATGTTTCTTTAGGAGTATAAAGAGTATAAAACTAAACGAGAGAAGAGAAGTAGGAAAATCTCTAGCCACGTTGCTGTCTAGGAGAGACAATCGAAAAACATTGAAGAGACATCGTGTGTGTCTTGTCTTCCCTTTAAGGAACACGCACACACACCAAGGTGGCACTGCATTTTGCCTGTCTCCATAAACACAGACCACATCCAAGACGCCCAGAAAAAAGCAATCAAACTGAGAGCATGTGACCACAAAAAGGCAGCGTGGTTCAAGGAAACGTCGTCGTATTGTCTCGTGTGACAGTAGGGATATTCGACTAAGAACTTATTCCACCTCTTCAGATGTGCATGTGAGTGTGTCATGTATGCCTGTGTGGAAAGTTGTTGATTTACGCAGTGACTCACTAACTGGCAGCACAACACTTCGCACAGACAAGTGCAGCAGCAGTTATTGTAACACAAAAGCATGTTCAAGCGAAAGGAAATGTCGAAAGGCACAGCAAGTATCCAACTAAGACTGGATTTGTGTTGCTGAAACACTGGTAGATCAAGCTTGGTTTATTAAAAGCAGATGGATCTGTGTGGAAAAAACGAAAGCCGTACTGATTCTGACCGTAAAAGAGGCGGAATCCTATTAGAGACGTACGGGTGAGCCAGTAGGGACGCCCCCGTTCCTGCGGCAGGTCGCACAGCCAATGCGTGGCACTGTCTGGCCCTCCTCCAGGGCTCTTTCCACCAGCTGCTCTGACCACAGCAGCTGGGCAACGTTTGGAAAATGCCACACTGGGGACTTCTGGGTAATTTACCTCCTTTGATGCTCTCACTACCCTATAATAACGAATCAAAGGCCCTCTCTTTTACTGCCACGAGTTGAGCGCCGTGTGTTTGGTATTAAACGCACTTGAGAGGATAATTACGACAGTGACCGGCCCAATTGATATCCAATCCAACCGCAAGGAAGCGGAAGAGTGTCCCGAAACCGAGTTGGGCTCGAGAAAAAAAAGGGAACGTCCTATGCTCCCTTGTGTTCTTGGGTGGCTTCGGAAACGACACCTCCCTATTTCTCATGCTTCGCAGCTGACGCGAGGCAAGAATTCCTCGCCAGGATCATTCCTGGGATAACCGGGCCAAAGCAGGCCCACATTTATGAATTTTAAAGAATTCCCTCTTCGGCCTTTCTGTAAATGATCGCATGCAAGCATGTCACCACTTTAATGTACATTCCTTGTCATGTGACCACTCAGCAAGTTTTTTTTCCATTGCCTCATCTATAGAGGACAGTATGGTTATTCATGTTAAATTAGCCCGTTAGAACACAAAGCCCTATACTGTAGCCCAATAATGGGCTCTTGTGGGCCCCAATCATTCAGTCACCAGACTGAACTGTATTTGACATGTAGCATGCCACGATGACGGCCCGACTCGATTTACCACGCCGGCATCTACAATCGGTTGCAACTCCAGAATGAAATAAAGCATCCCCCCCCCCCCCCTTACCATCAATTAACAGCTTTTGTCTTTTCAAACTCCTTATCACGGGCAGCAAATCTGGAAATAGGCTTCAAAAACATTATTGTTGCCGGCTAACAATTAGCACTCTCAGAAAGAATAGAGTCCTGGTCAAAGCGAACTGTTTTGTGCTGCGCTGCTCGCTGTTGGGTCTTGGAAAACCTGACTCACGCAACAAGGTTCGGATTAATCGTGGAATGTAAAACCGCCCTCTGATGTCGTTCAATCGAGGGTGAAAAAAACAGGGCAGTAAATACTGCGTTTCAAACTCTAAGCATGAGCGGATCAGAACAATGACCCGAATGTGGGCTGAGTTCACCGCACGCTCGAATTTCAAACCGTGTTTTCAAGTTTACACAGCTGAACAGATGGCAGATATGAGCCGACAGAAAGCGTCTGGGAAGTCTAGAGGAGTAAGTCACGTAATCAAATGAACTCTTCGTTTCCTCTCTTAAAAGTGTGAAAATGCCAGCCTAACAAGTTTGATGTTAAGCTTCAGTGAAGTACGCAGCTCTCCGTGGTCAGTTTTTCTCGAGTGGGGGGAAAAAACAAGCGTGGCTGTCCTCTCTCTCCCCGGCACTCCACTCCTATTCTTCTCCATTTTCCTTGGCACGACTGCCGGGCCGGAGCTATTTTTAGCTGTGCTGCTTTCTATTTTTAGGAAACTACCGGTTTTCAGGCATTTAATGGGGAAGGACCATGTAAAAACACAAAGGGTTGGAATGGGGAGGAGGTCTGGCTCACAAGTTGGGCGTCTGCTCCTTATTTCCAACACTATGAGAACTTTAGCCTCTTTCTGCCCAGGACAGAGGACGGAAAAGGGGCAGCGGGGTAAAGAATGTGAAAGTCCTCTCTCTTATAAATAACCACGAGTCTCAGGCCAAAAGCGCAAAATACAACACGCTGTTACTAAGTGAAGCAGTATACTCATGTTAAACCATTTGTGAAGAAGGAGGGGTGAAGGAATGCAAAACAAAGATGTCTCTCTTTTGGGAAAATTCCTAAAGGGATTGAGTGTGGTAGGGGTTGGAGTATAAACATTTCTATCATTACTATTCATATTTATAAAAAATAAAACAAAACAATAATTATATAACCCATATACAAATTGTTGATCAGAAATGGTCTGTAATGGCAGTAAGCTCGAGTTCCTGGCATCCTCTTGATGTTGTGACTGCAATGTGACGGTGTTAATACAGAGTAGTATAAGCCTTTCAAATCTGATTCACGGATTTTATCTGTCAATCGTCATCAAGGTTCAACCGAAGATCAAGAGCCATCATGCGTGCATGCAACCAACAACCCTAAATACACCAGAGGAGTCGGAACATTGCTACAGCAAACTCTAATCATCATTTGATCAAAGATTGCACACAAAGAATGACTTTAGACAATCCTCTTCACATGGAGTGAACGAGCATGCAAAAAAGTAGTGCTTAAGAATGCACTGGCATGCAACTACATGAAGACAAATTATCTGAATTAGGAGAGTAGAAAAATGTTTCAGGCAAATGTGCCTGAAATGGAGCCAGCTTATAAAAGTAGGTTGACTATGTTTTCTTTGTTACATTTAAAGTCATATTGATGTGCCAAGCGCCGGAGGCATGTTTTCTCAGAGGTTTGTGTGGGTGAAATAGGAGGAGGGGAAGGTTGTCACCTCCAGTGCCTTCTAGCACAAGACCAAACACAAGAGGTCAACTACCATACGCACAATCTCATTAGCCGGCCATGTAGTCATTAACAGCACGACCTTTGGAAATAATTAACATTTTCCTTCCTTGTGCCAACGGTCTCATTGACAATTCTCAGCAGAGCGCGAACTCTAAGGTGCGGGGTCTGGAAAACACGCGTTTCGCGGGGGACGACATGGGGTTATAGTGCGCGCTGTCAGTTTTTAGGATTAAAAGGAGCATTTTCAGATTACACTAATCGAGGAAATGGGATTATCCTGGCTCCTTACAGGCTTGGCAGGGTGTCCGTGAGATTTGCCTCGTGGAGACGTGATGTTTCTCCTCTCATGAGGCAAGCCATGCTGTTTTCCCTTCTCAGCCGCATAAAAAGCCAGCAGAATCCCTGCTAAGTCTGACTCCAGGGCCTTGCTTGTAATGCATGTGTCAACGTTGCAAATGGCCTGCTGAACGGTGTTACACTAGACTGAACAGTCAAAGTGTAATAATAGAGTTTGAATTTGCAGCTTGTTATGTGCAAGTGAAGTGAGTTGTGAAACAATAACCGGCTCATGCTCGAACGCACAGAGATAAAGAGATCCTTCACCGCAATTGAGCTCTTATAAACGCCCCTTTCAGCATCTATACTGTTATTCGGTTTTTCTTCATCCCGTACTTAGTTCGAGAAGAGTTTGTTTGTGTGGCACCACCAGGGCTCTATCTGGTGTTATTACTGGAAAGGGGACTTTTCCAGGGGAAATATTTTTCCCACTGCTCCCACTGGGAGCGCCATGGCCTTTCATGCATGTGGGGTGGGAACCTTCAAGTTCTCTCTTCCCAAACTCAGGCTTGACAGGTGGTTTGGAAGAGCTGAGAGCAGTTTCACAGTTGCTCTTTGGTCTTTCCGTCATGATTTCAACGGAAGACGCTCAAGTCTTATATTGGTGGACAAGGAAACCCTCACCTACAGCAATCCCACAACCCTGTGAACCTTTTCAGGAGCTCACGTGGCACAAAAGGTGGCGGCGATGAGCAAGTAAGACCTTAAGTCTCTGCGCAGAGCACCTGGCTTGGACAGTGGCACCTGCAGAGTCCTCCTCAATCTGTTGCGTAACACGGTCCTGACGAGATACAGTAAAGTCCTCGTCCCTGTCCTTTGGCTCAGCCTGATCTGTCCTTACAGAGTGCAACGGCATGTGCCACACATTTTTTTGCAAGGCCTATTACAACATGTTCCCTAACAAATCACCAGCAAAACACGAGCCAGGTGTCAAATCCTATCACTTGCTCACTCTTCAGAAAATAACTGCCAGAAAAAAACAGAGCAAACTTTCTTGATGCTTGATGATTCAAACAATGCTTGAATAATACTGAATTTATTTGGCAGTCTGTCTGAATTTGTGCATACTGCCAAGGGGAACTCACCTCCACGATGTCCGAATTCGTCCGACTCTCATGGGGCTCGTTGTACTCAGTGTATTTAAGCAGAACTTTGTCCATGTCGGTGCTGGCGTACTGGAACAGTTTATTCGTGCTGTTGAAGATGATGAGGGCGATCTCACAGTCGCACAGAACGCTCAGCTCGTAGGCCTTCTTCATTAGTCCAAACTTCCTCTTTGTAAACGTAACCTGATAAACAAAAGAACAAGGAGAGGGTTACACTGGGATAGATTTGATACCTCTCGTTCAATGACATAGCCAAAACGTATTAGTCTACCTCTTTGGCAATGATAGATAGACAGTTTGATGTCAACCAACAGAGATGTGAAGTCCTTAAAGGAGAATTCTGGCGCAAAATGAACCTTTGGTCTAATAAAACATCGGTATCTAGTCAATCATTCTCTGAGATTTGTTTTGCTCAAAATAGCCAAACACTAACAAAGTAACATAATGAGTCCCTACATGCAAAACGAAGCATTGAGAACTTTGTAAGTGTACAGACCGTTTAATAAGAAGATACTTTATAAAGACAGTTCACTTCGTGTATACAGGCGGCGCCATCTTAGAAAATAGTCTCGATAAGTCGATCCCCGAACGCCGTTGATACAGTTCAGAAGTTTGCTGAACTTCGTACAGTTCAGATCACTCAGTACGACGTTCGTGGTTTGACTTGTCGTGACTGTTTTCCAAAGATGGCTCCTGCTGTGTGGACTGTCTTTATAAAGTATCTTCTTATTTAAACGGTCTGTACACTTACAAAGTGTGGGGCTATTTTGAGCCTTGTTAGTGGTATAAACTAGCGATTTCTTTTTACTTAGTTAATGCCCCCATTACTAGCGTTATATGCTAAACAGTTTTTAGAGATAAAAAAAATTTTTACATTCGATTATCATGAAAACAAATCTCAGAGAACGGTTGATAGGTACCGATGTTTTATCAGACCAAAGGTTCATTTTGCGCCTGAGTTCTCCTTTAACAGATTTCTTAACTAGCTTATCCCACAAGATTTCCTCATCAGATTCACCATTTCTGTTCAAGCAATGAATGTGCCATTGAATCATTAGTTCAACCGATTGATTCGCTCAAAACGCAGATTCGTTCAGAAATCAAATACCTTTGTGAGTCGGAGACATAGGTAATATTTTCTATTTGGGACAAAAACAGCACTTGTGTGATATTGCTTAAATATATCATGATAAATATGAGACACAACTAGTAGTAAATTTTAGGGCCATTCATTATAGAAGTCGCCCTGCTTCAACTCTTCACCATAAACTGTATGAAATGTAAGATGAACTACATATGTAATGTCTGGAGAGGAGAGGATATGTTAAACGCGTTAACAGTTTTAACACGTTATTTTCCCCCTTGACTAATTAATTCAATTAATGAGCTAAATCGACAGCCCTGAATAAAATATGAACTTCATTGACTTGTACAGTACTTGCAATTCATTTCATTAACATTTGCATGACTTGCGTAAAAGGCCCCATCAAAATGAAACTTATTGCTTGAGTGTACAGGGTCCCATCCATTCAAAACCAAACTCTTTGACAGGGTACTCTGGTTAGAGAGATATCAGAGCTCTACGTGCCATGCTAAATTTAGACTGGGGAGTTCAAGGTGAAATTCTGCCCAGCACGCTTCACAAATTGACAGCCCCTGGGTGGCAGGGTTCATAGGATTGCTTTGGCTAATGATGACCCAGCATCACCTAGGCACGCCGGCAGCGTTGCACACATTCCATTTGGAAAGGACAATTTCCCAAAGACACCATTTAAACCCTCACAGAACAAACTCTCCATCTGTGATGAGAATGAAATTCAGCGAGAAACAGCCGCACAAAACTCAAAAGAACTCTCTTGGGCATCTGAGTGAAATATTCAAACTCTGGATTATTACATTCTGGCATCAAAATAAAATTGCTAAGAGTTGGCTCTTTGAAAGTTTAGTAACCTTAATGAAGTTCTCATTGATGTCTCATATAAGTAGCAGGTTCTCCTGAGGAAGAATGGATGAAGAACCAAATTAGACAATGGCATTCAGTAGTGTACAACTCTTTTTTTTATATATATATCTCAAGAGGTTCTCAATTATGTCTCAACGTTGTATCAATTTTCTTCTCTAAAAAATAAAATAGGACACAAATAAATACATTTCTCAGAGGTTTCTCTTTCATAACTCAAATGGCCCATTGGAATTCCCAATTATGCACTGATGTCTCATTTAGGTATCAACCCTAGATGTCATATGCCTTTTATCAAAATTACTACTTAATTTTCATAGGAATACACTTTATCATTTCATGCATTCCCTCGGAATCAAACCCATGAATTTGGTGTTGTTAGCACCATCCTATACAGGTTGAGCCAAAGCTATTCCTCTAAAATGTTTCTTTTAAAATTCCTCAAGAGAAATAAAAATACCAAATAGAGACAAAAAAAAAAACACAATGATTAAATAGCTCAGGTCATTTATCTAAACTCTAGAGGAGACATATGTGAGATTGCTGGGGTCTTTTTCTAACAAATCTGAGATGCAGGAGACTATTTGTTCTCCATTTAATCTAATTTCTGTCAAAGAGAGAAGGCCTTAATCCACATGGTGATGGTGGTGTTTGTGTGTTCCCGATCCCCGTGCGTGAGTTCGGACGTCACAAACAAACTCCAGCAGGGTGATCTTCTCACTCCTACAGCTCAGCACGCTGATGCTCTCACCTCCACATGATTTAGATTACGCTCTCTCACACACATGCACATGCACCGGGAGCGACAGATGTCTTACACATGCTCACTGAGACGCCCCCACACACACATACGCTCGCCTTTCACGTGCTGCATGCGTTCAGCGCCATGTCTTGATTTACCTTAGATGTCTGAGTCACAAAGACTTGTTTTTTTTTTACATTTTCCTACATGCTTTCTGACAGTATTGTGCACTTTGAGGCAGCAGCTAACCTTATATGAACATGCTTGCCCTGGTAAAGAATCATTCAGGTTTCTTTCGTAGGATCTGCTGCGGGGTAAGACGCCTCACACAGAACATCCCCTCAGAGCTCCACCACACGGGAAAGGGTGGGCGTGGAGGGGGGCTAATCGTGCCACTGCACTGGGGTCAGGAAGCACATTTGAGTGCATTTCCTGTCATAACAGGAAGGGTCCAATGGCTTCCCCTGCACAATGGCTTTGCCTCGGTTTCCGGCCTTATGCTGGTCACTGAAGGGGGTGGAGACGGGGGGTGTAGATGACAGCCAGCCATTTATCCTGAGCCCTGAGCTGTTGTCCACTCGAACACTAAAGCATTGTTCAGAAGCAAAGGACAACAAGTAAAGCAACAGGCTGAATATTTAACCTTTTTTATTATTATTATTAAAGCGCTCAACTGATAAAACCTCTGAGAAAAATAAAAAATGTATTCAGTCACTGAGTTGGCTTAAGTTTTTGACGTTACATTATAGGTCCTTCAATCTAATCAATAGAATTGTGGCAAAAGATTACAAGCAATATTAATAATTAAATGTAACAAATTAGAATTGAGTAATAATTAATCAAATTATTCCTTAAAAGTTAACCATTTAAAACGAGTAAAGTTTACAGACGTCAAAGATTAATTAAGAGCTCTTTATTTTATATTGCCAACATTGAAGACACCTGATGTTAACAAGCAGAATCACTGAAGGAGAAAACCGTAATTTTAAACAAACACTGATCACCACAATGGTGACTTAAATTTATGTTGGTTTTTTTTTTGGTTGTAAGTTTTACTCATTTTAAATGGTTAAATTTTAAGGAATTAATTTGATTAATTATTACTCAATTCTAATTTGTTACATTTAATTAATAACATTGCTTGTAATCTGTTGCCACATTTTTTTTTTATTAGATAAAGCATATTCATTTTTTACAGTGTTCAGATCAGCATTTTTTAAATTTATTTTTATCTACAAACTATTTTTTATCACACTTTCATTAGCACAACTGTTTTAAATCATTCTAATATGCTGATTTGCTGACCAAGAAACTTATTATTATCAATGTTGAAAACAGTTGTGCTGCTCAATACTTTTGGGGAATTTATTTTTTATGAATAAAACGTTCAAAAGAACAGCATTTATTTGATATAGAAATCTTTTGCGTCACAATAACATTATTTTTGATCAAACTTTCAAAATCGGTTTTTAATCTTACCAACCCCAAGCTTTTGAACGGTAGTGAGTGTATCTGAGTTGATCAGTTCAAAGCTTTCATCTAATATAGCTATTCTGTATTAAACTGAGAATGCCTTTTGAATTAAATTAAAGTCTGAATAGAGGTAGCAAACAGGATGCAGAAAATGTATATTTTTAACTCAAAAAGCAAATCTTCAAGACAAACTCTGAATGCTGGCTAGACAACGCCTTATTTGTGAGGATAAAAGTTTCGATAGATTCAAGAACTTGAACCTGTATTGATTTTCTGTATTGAATCTTCCTGCCATTCCCATTCAAATGCCAACTTGAGTTGAACCAAGTTCACTTCTGAGGGATATGTGACGGTTATTAGCTCATTAAGAGCTAACGCTCTGCTGGTATGACCTGCAGCTATCAGTGCTAGCCATGAAATTGAATAGTTCCCTCTCCAATCATGATCTCATGTTTGGCCCTGCGCTAGAGTTCATCCACAACACATGCCCAGCTTAATATATTTTTATGCGGTTAGGATAAATACAAAAAAAAAGTAATACTAAAATCCTTATTTCCGAAGTTCTGAACGAAATAAAGCATGTGAACCCAAAGTCAAAACCCCTATTCCATCAGAATATAGAAATACTGGCTGAATCAGGAAGGTAAGAGGTTGGCGTGCTTCATAAGTGTTGTCAGATGTGGCTACGGATCTGTCTAATTGCCCGGGTGAGTAATAAGCTGGAAACTCTCGTTGTGGTGAATGATACACCCGCTGGTGGAGACACGGTTTCCTCCACTCCATTACAAACCTCAATTATTCACACTCTACACATCTAATGCAAGAGCAATGCATTTAATATGCCAATTAAAGAAGAATTAAAAACGGCAATTATGATTATTTAGGACGATCATATTTCACATTCACACACAAACACGCAACACACATAGGCAAAACTACAGCAGCCACGCAGTCCGAAGTGAAGTGAGAATCCAGCTTGTGAGTGTCTTGTGACGCTGTCGTCAGAAGCTGCTGGCACTTCCTTAAGTGTGTGTGTGTGTGTGTGTGCATGCACTAAAGAGTTATTGCATTTCTGTGAAATGAGCGTCACATCTTCATTCTTTCCTTCCAGATAACATCTCGTTTACCTGTCTGTTGCGTTCGTCCATTATCCGTGCAATCTGAATCTTTTTCCTCCCCATTATTTCGGCCTGGTATTCCTTTCCTATTCCAAAAGTACTTGTCTTCCTTGTCTTCCTTCCTCTCTCGCTGTCTCTGTCCGATCCTCAACGCAGTCTTTCCTCTTCGCTTGTTCCTCTTATTTCAAAGACTCCGGCATCCGTTCCTGAACAGACAAGACAGAGAAAGAGATCCAGATTTGATCACTGACGTTGAAATCATTCAGTGTTCGCAGGGGGGTTAAGAAACCGAGCATTTTTGGCGTACAAAATCAGGACTGATTTAGAAATGTTTCACACAGCAAAAAAACAGTGCTTTAATATATAGATACAGTATCTCACGAAAGTGAGTACACCCCTCACATTTCAGCAAACATTTGAGTTTATCTTCTCAAGGGACAATACTATAGAAATGAAATACGTTTTAGATTAGTTGATGTGCTGCTTGTATAGCAGTATATATTTACTGTCCTCTGAAAATAACTCACACAGCACTTATTGTCAAAATAGATGGCAACAAAAGTGAGTACACTCTAAGTGAACATGTCAAAACTGTGAGTTATTTTCAGAGGACAGTAAAAATATAATGCTATACAAGCAGCACATCAACTACTCTAAAATATATTCAAGTTTCATTTCTATAGTATTGTCCCTTGAGAAGATATACTAAAATGTTTACTGAAATGTGAGAGGTATACTCAATTTTGTGAGATACTGTCTATATATAGTATACCATATATATACATGTATATCGTGTGACCTCGAAGACTGAAGTTATGGTGTAAAAATTCAGCTTTGCATCACAGAAAGTAATTTTATTTTAAAGTATATTGAAATAGAAAACAATTATTTCAAAATGTAAAAATATTTCACAATATTACAGTTTTCTGTAGTTTTGATCAAATAAATGCAGGCTTGATGAGCATACGAGACTTCATTCAAAAACATTAAAAATAGTAATTATTTCAAACTTTTCACTGTATAAATAAATGTACTTCAGAAAATACATTTTTAATTAATACGTTTTAATTTTGCCATATTGTTTTAAGAAAAAGATTGAATAATGTTGTGCTTTCCAACAAATTGAGCACCAAATTGAGAACCAAATTGAGCAAATGTGAGTGTCCAAAACTGCCATATTTAAATAATGAAATATGAAATATATATAAAGTTATTATATTTTAAGCAAATGTACTTAGGAACTAATTTTTCTAAAAATAATACGATTTGGTTTAAGAGAATACATCTTGCATGTTGTTCATATACCATTGGCATATCGTTTTTCATATTGTTTTAGACATAATTTTGTGATTTTTTTTTATTTTTTTTTTTTTGCCTATTAAATATTGCTAAAACAATTTGTAGAGGATTTTCACATTTTCAACATCTTCATGTTTTCTGGAGAACATTTTTTTAGCATGTGCAAAACTCGCTGCCATAATGACAGAGAAAGTAGGTAGTTGCCATGGTGTTACCATGTGGTTTCTGGGGTGTTCTGGGTTGTTTCTAGGCGGTTTACTTGATAAAAGTATTATGCACCCTTATATGTGCAATAGTAAGTAGTTTAGGAAGCACCATTACTTATAAATAGCATAGGTTTTCATTACTGATATAGGTTGGCATGAGCCAATGTCCACTGACCTCAGAGAGCACTGGTTAAAGACCAGAGCGACTTGTAAAAGAGGAAATAAAACTCAAGGGCAACCCACAATGCAAATGAGATAAAGCAGTGAGCTTTAGGGAGGGAAAGGTGAAATGTTCACACTCAACAAGAGGGACGACACGTGGCCGGCATAGAAACTGAAAAATCAGAAGCAGATCTGCTTCTTATGACTTAAACATGGTCAACAACTTGGCAATGCATGCTTCAAGATCTGACCTTTTGATTATGCTTCAAGTCGACTGATAAAAGCCTGAGAGATGTGAAGGATTTGTGCAGGAGAGATGGAAAAATCAGATGATACATCAGAAGAGGAAGTTACAGGAATGTTGTGACAGCTTTTCATTTGAATTTGAAAAGCATACCAAACGATAAAAGCCTCGGCAAGCTCCGCTCAGACAAGAGAGTATACGCCAACAAAAATGGAAACTTACAGTAAATTCAAGACAGTGAGATCAAATACTGAGTGTCTTTTGGCAGAGGTAAAAACTGCATTCGAAGTCCAATAAAACACTATTTCATATCGACTCTATTTGTGCAAACACACCATTGTACTCAAGATCTACATCTACCTTATCCAATTTAGCTTACAGCATGATGGACGGTCACTCGGTGAGCAACACCTTACGTAACTAAGCTGTTCAGGACGTGTAATCCATTAAACCCGGACTCAAAGGTTTCCCTTTAGCCACTGGGCCGATGGTGTCTAGCTCACTCATCTCCAACTGATCAGTCTGCTTATGCGTAGCGCTTTCATTTCAAGATCAGCGTCTTGTACATGCTGTGGGTACATTGTGTCTCGCATGACTTGTTTGAAGTCTTTTATGCAGTTAAGCAGCCATATTTGAGCAAAGAAGAATTCTCAATCAAGTATCCAAGTTATTTTTAAATCATGGCCAATAACCAGATTTGTAAACAAGTAAAATTCAACAATTATAAAAAATATGGAGTTGACAAAATAAATAAAAAAAATTAATCTAATGAATAAAATAAGTGTATATATATATATATATATATATATACTAGGGCTGTTAAGCGATTAATCACAATTAATCGCATCCAAAATTTCATTAATCGCATCCATAATTATTTTATATATATATATATATATATATATACACACACACACACACACACATTAAGTACACACACATACACATGCATGTATATTTAAGAAATAATATTATTAATATATAAAATATTTATATATAATATAAATTATATAAATCTGTATACAGTACATATAAATATTTCTTAACTATATACATGCACGTGTGTGGATTTATATATATAAAATAATTATACACAGTGCACCCACATATATTATGTAAACACAAACTTTTATTTTGGATGCAATTAATCGCGATTAATCGTTTGACAGCTGTCAAACGATTAATCGCGATTAATCGCATAATATATACACAAAATATATACAATACACACACACACACACACACACACACACACACACATATATATATATATATATATATATATAAAATATACACACACACACATATATATATACACATATACATAAAACATTTGAAAATAATAAATATTCCTAACATAATCTGCATCCAATATCAATAATTAATCAGATGGATATCAATATTGAAAAACAAAACTTTAAGGAAAATGTAAAAGGAAATAATGGAAGAATAATAAATAAATAAATAAATAAATAAATAAAAATCATATTCTGATTCTGATTCCAATATCGGACAAAAGCCAAGATTTTTTAAAGAGGTAATTGCCAGGTAAACAGTGAAATTGAGTACACGCACTTGGAAAAACCCCACAGGAACTGGACATGTCGAGGCAAAATGGCTTAGAGGTCAGAGATGCCAGTGTGTTTACCCATGTGACGGAAAGATAAAGACGGAGAGAGAAACAGGCGTAGGAGGAGCTGCTGCGTTACTTGAGTAGGAGGGAGGGCGGCCCAGTGCCACGAAACCAGGAGCAGGGATCTCCAGAGACTAATGTGCAACATTAAGTCACTTTGTTAATCTGCTCTCTGCTTCTCCCGAGGGTAGCAGGAGAGGACAGATATCTCCTCGCCCTGTGAAGAGCGGCATGGTGCCACCGAAATAAAACAGCGCTGAGATAACACCTAGATATGACTGAGACAGTCTCCTGAGGGGCCATTAGACCCAGGACAACTTTCAGAGAAGGGCAGAAAGGCCTCCTAGCAAACCCTTTGCAAATTAGCTGTGGTAAAAGGGCAACCCGAGTACAAATCCTGCATGTAACTGTAGCCAATGAATATTTGTTTTTTTGAAAATACCACACCATCGCAAACCGCGGCGCAGACTGAAATCACATTTTACATTAAACCCATCACTATAACACCAATCAACACGATTTTTACATTTCCTGAAGAAAAAGTGACTGCATGGTGCTTGCACATTCACAATGCTAATGTGTTTTGACTTTTTAGCATGTTGCTAAGTGGTTATTAGAGTGTTCTAGAGCACACTTTAATCTCTTTGTTAGTTTTAGCTACTTTTGTTAGAACCCTTAAGGCCTGTTCACACCAAGTACAAAAACAATAACTATGAATGAGAATAGGGAAACTGTAATGAGAAGGAACAATCATTGGAATCGTGATGGTTTTTTTTCCAGCTGATGAATGCTAAAAACACTGACAGCCAATCCGAATCCATCTTGATTTAAAGAGCTTTTGCAATTGCACACCTTTTCTAATGAAGTTGCATGATTTGAGGTGCAGCAATGTGAAACGAGCTTAAAGTTTTGTACTTAAAGTTGTTAGGGGATCTCAAAAGTATGAGCAATAGTAATAGTGAAGCTTGCCTTAGCAAGCGCCACTAATAACGAGATTAAAAGGCAGAAATAAACAAAAGAAAATCCTCAAACTAGCATTTATAGTGCAGCCTCTGGCGTATCTTGGCTAATGTCAGTTAACACGATTGAGATTGGAGCCAGTACAACTTCATTATCACCATCTTTCAGGGCATCTGAAAGCCTGAAGATGTGCCAGGCAGCAGAGGAACTTGTTGGAGCACGTCGAAGCACGTCCTCCGAGCTCTTGGCAGACCAGAGGTGTCAGACAGATGACTCTGACTCGAAGAAGGAAGAGGCTCTTCGCAAACAACCCCCAGCAGCTCGCACAAATGAACATAATGACAGGAAAACTTTGCAGACTGCCTCATAAGGAAGTGACATCACTGAGTAGAAACAACAAAAGATGCCTCTTCCCATAAACCGCCTCACAATGCAATGAAAATGGGAAGTACCGATATCTATCAACATTCTGAAGTTATACCATCACTATCATGGTTTGATAGCAAGACACCACTTCTTATACAGTGCATCACATTTCCTAAGCATGATGCACTGCCCAGCCAAAAACAACAACAACGACAACAGAGTAGCTGTTTGGATTACAATAGGCAAATAAGTCAATGATTGGATCATTATTTCAGTGATTAATGTTTCTAGCATGTTGTATGTTTGGCAACAGTTCTTCTAACCCTAATTGATGGAGCGTGTAGCTTTTCATTTCTTAAACAACCACGTATGAGACACATCATGGCCATATTCCAGGATGATAATGTCATCAGGCTCAGATTGTGAGGATCATGAAGAATCATTTTCACACATGAATCATCTCTCAGTCCAGTCCTTAAATTCATTGAGAGTCTTTGGGATGTGCTGGAGGAGACTTTACAGAGTGCTGGACTCTTGCCTTGACAATACAAGATCTTGACCAAAAAATGGATGCACCTCTTGATGCATATACATGTTATTTACTTAAAGAGGTGCAAACATTTTTGGTCAAGATCTTGAATTTAAGGATGAATTTAGGCATGATCAATTAATATGTGAATAAAGACTAAATTAAATCTGTTCAGCATATAAAGCAATTGAGATTCTTAAGAAAATTTGGAATAAACCGCTCAATTCATGTGGATTAGTTTTATGATCTCTATATGAACTTTTTGAAGCGCCAAAGTCAGTTGTGTAGCTTTCAATGAATGGTGAAAGCTCTCATAAGTCTTAAGGGTTTGGAAAAGACACACGCGTGAGTAATTAATGATAGAATACCAACTAACCATTTAAGGTTAGGGGTTTATTCAAGTATGAGCGGTGATATTTGCTTAAGAAAACACAGCCAATCAACCAACCTCATCCCCGGTGGCCTTCAAAACATGCTCAAAATGTTCAAGAACATACGTTCTGCCAGCTTTCCCCCAAGCTGTATCTCATGGAAAGGACTCCTGCATCTCTTTGGTGTCTATCAAGGGAACTTGTGGCTCAGAGCAGTGGCCGCCAAGAGACTGTATCAATCAGTGCCGGAATGGGGACAAGTCACTCTCCACCCCACCCTTACGGCTCGCCTCAAAACTTCCCAAGGACAAAGAGGAGACAGCGTCTGTCTTTCTCAATGAGAGCACGCGAGCTGTGGAGGTTAGTCGTACCACGGAACGAGACCAGCTCCCAGACGCCCCGCTACATTCCCATATCCTGGACCCGCCGTTCCTCATGGAGCACAATGCGTGAACAGCCGTGGGCTATGTGAGTCCAGGATGATGCTGTCCGCTTAGCGCCAGATTAGAGAGATCTAGCTTTGGCTCACATTGCAATGGTCTTCTATTGCAAGTTTTCATAAATTCTGTGTTTAAATACGCAAATAAGGAAAGATCTACTTAAATAAACGTCCTCCACAGAAATCTGAACATTGGAGCGGGGTTCAATTCTGGTTTTAGAGAGAGCATTTGGAATATATTTTTTCACACTACATAAATCAGAAAATATGGCCAACAGCCAACATGTTTTTAGGAATAAAATGTGATATATATATATATATATATATATATATATATATATATAAAATGTTAAATACATTGCTGTCAAATCGATTAATTTCGATTAATCGCATCTAACATAAAAGTTTGTAAATGTATATGTGTATATATGAAGAGTTCAGATGCAAAAGCCTCTAAATGCCATTTGAAATTTTCTTCTAAAATGACCATTTTTATCAAGCTTGTATATTTAAGTTCAGTAATTTCACTTAAATGACAATTAATAGGTAATCTTCATTGCCATTTAAGTGAAATTACTGAACTTAAATATATAAGCTTGATAAAAATGATCATTTTAGAAGAAAATTTCAAATGGCACTTAGAGGCTTTTGCATCTGAACTCTTCATATGTATGTATGTACACTGTAAAAAAAATTCTTTTTATGATTAGTAATCACAACATTTTTTCTTTTGTCAAATCAACTTAAATAATTTGTTTAGTTCAGATAACATATATTTTTGAGTTTCTGATGATTAAACCATTCTCCTTCACTGTATTAACTCACTTTTTTCCATTTCAATGAACTTAAAATTTTAAGGCAACCAGGTTACTTACTTTTTTAAGTTAAACCAACAGTATTTTTTTACAGTGTTATACATATATACACACATACAAACTTTTATGTTGAAGACGTGAGTAAATCGCGATTAATCGATTTGACAGCATTAAATATAATGATATGTCAACAAACCTCTCTGAATATTATCCGAATGTAGACAGGAATAAAACTGTGATGTTTGGTGTAAGTGCTGTTTAAGTGGAGATTTCTGAAACAACGCATTTAAAAAACTGCCTTTTAAGAAGTGTACTGTAATTGAAATCTACTGACACAACAGATAAAATGTAGTACACATTATAAACACAAAAAAAAATGTGTCTTTTAGCGGTTTTCCCTGCAATGTCTTGCCTTAACAAAGTTAATTTCACAAAAGACAGAAATTGCGAATTAAACTTATGTGCAAATAAAGTGTTTTAAGCATAAATCTCACACAATTAGATTACATTTATGCTTAAAACTGGAAGAAAAAAATTCTAATGAGGTAAAATAATCTAATTCAAGATGTTTTCTCTAAAAACAAGTTTAGCCTGGTGCGCTCAACTTCCTTATATACCAAAATCAATGAAAAAAATCTCAAATTATGTCCCAGTTTTTGCAAGACGACCTAATTAGCTAAGCTAGCAGCTAAAATCAAGCTATTAGCAACTATCCGATTCATATTCTGGCAAATAACTCTTAAAACTATGACAGTGAGAGGCATTTTAGCACTTTGCTCATACTGTAGTTGTGTGCGCATTTGCATGGCTTCCTTTTGCTGTGGAGATGTGTGTCACACAGCTGTGTTCTCTCAGTGTGTGTGTGCGTCGCATTTGCGCTTCACCGCTAACCGATACCCACTGCCAACTGAAACTCTGTGGCCATTCGTAGCCACATGCTAAGATATCACTTCTCTTTTCTGGTACATTATTTGAAATGCTCTAAATTCATGACATTAAAGACTGTGGTGCAGATACATGCTCACTTAAATTTACACCTTAGCTAAAATACATTTATGATCTATACTTTTTTTACATCGCAATATACTTTTAAAAATGAAAATGTACATCACATTTACCTGACCCATACATTTATTTTCATAAGTGCAAGTATTAAGTAAGGAAACATGTATTTAATAACATGACATACTTTCTTTGATTTGAACAAGACTTTACTAGTTGTCACATAAATAAAAATGAAATTTTAACTTGAGTTTAAATAATTTTACTTTGTAAGAATAATAAAAGTGAGGAATGATGAGGCACAAAACTGCTACAGATTAATAAAGGAAATGAATACAATTATACAGTTTAACGTCATTATGCATAAATATTTGTCCACAGATAAATCCGTACCCAGCCAATCAGAATCAAGTACTCTAGAAAGCTAATTTACATGTTATCAGATGATGTACTTCTTATCAAAAGGGACAGTAAATAATTTATAATGTTACAAAAAATGTATCAAAGAATGTTGAAACAAAAATCATGGTTTTCACAAAATATTAAGAAGCACAACTGTTTTAACATTAATAATAATAATAAATATACCTGTTTCTTGAGCAAGATATAAGCATATTAGAATGATTTATGAAAAATGTGAGCAATGCCATGGAATTTAATGTGAGTAAATAACTGTTTTCTATTTGAATATATTGTGTATATAAAATAAAAAGTAATTTTAAATTGTAATATTTAACAATACGAGTGACTTCTTTCAAAGACTTAAAAAAAAAAAATCTTACCATCCTCAAATTTTATGCAGCAAAATCTAACACTTCCAACATTAAGAAACATGATTTTTTCCAATGTTTGTCAAGAGTAATTGCACTCTAGGCCTGCAGTTAGCGGTTAGTTCATGGCTTAGACACGGACCTGTGATCGATATCCGTAAGAGTTTTTGTCAGGCTGCCCGACGTGCAGAAGAGATCTTGCCAGCCGGTTGGCTCTGACATCAGAGTAAATCTCAGGATCTATCCGCTCTTGGCACTCGGAGCCTCTGGCAGTGTGTACGGGACGAGCTCTCACGCACCAGGTGACTGACCTGAAGAAAGCAGGTGGCCATTTCTACCGCTGATACTTTCAACTACACTCTGAAGTTTAATCTGTGATTTTGGTGGTTTGTTCAAAAAGTTCACATAGCCGTCGTCAGATTTGGACTTTAGTGAGGCGCGGTGGTTTATGGGATGAGTAGTTCCTTTGCTCGGAAATGAAAATATGTACACAGTCTTGTACCCTTGACTTTTTTTTATTTTCTCTTCGTTTTTTCACTCGAAATGATATGTTGTATGCTTATGAGTTCAGCCGTAGCTGGTTATCCTCAGACATGCTCTAATACTCTTTAGATATGGAATTTACAAAATGTCAATGGAGAAATGAATGGGAAATTTACTTCCGGCATCAAGGTGATGCTCTATATGGGTTGGAGATGTGGGTTCAGTTGCTGAAACGCTCAAGTTTTATTCCGTTTTGAAGAATGAAACGAATTAAATGGCTAGAACTTATTCTCACCTCTAATATATCAGCGCTCAGATTCGCTTCCATGGCGCTGTCAAGTACGACTTACAGTCTGTGAGGCAGTGTTGTAGTACTCGAGACTCGGACTCGTCTCGGTCTCGGACTCGGTCTCGAGACCATATTTTAATGGTCTTGGTCTTGTCATCGACTCGTGTCCATTTGGACTCGGAATTGACTCGTACTCGAACATTTTTTTTTTTTTAGGACTCGGAATTATTCCCGAGTCCACTCGAGTTCAATTCAAAATATTTTTCATGATTATTAATGTATGTTAATAAAATATTTCTTTAAATTGATTGACACGCCCAGTGTTTGGTGATTTTCTAGTGCGCAACTGCGCATGACAAATTGTGATAAAATTACTTTTAACACCACCTACTATGTGGCCTTTTTACCCTAAACTGATCATATTTTTTAAACTGTAAAAAAAAAAAGGATTTCTCTAAGTAAATAAAAGTAAATTAGGTAATCAACTCTCACTGGTCTCGGTCTCGACTCGGACTCGACCGTCTCTGGTCTCGGACTCGACTCGGACTCGACTCTCTATGGACTCGGTCTTGACTCGGACTCGACTCTCTCTGGTCTCGGTGTCGACTCGGACTCGAGTGAGGTGGTCTCGACTACAACACTGCTGTGAGGTAAACTAAACTAAACATTGGCTATTGGCTATTTGAAAAGGGGGAGAAGCCATTCAATATGTCCCGCCTTAGCTTCCTGTTTCATAAGAAATTACGTCAAAGCTGTGCTTTCCAAGCAAGGGGGTAATCCATCAGCCAAAAGCTGAAGCCTCACGGGAGCCGCCATTGTAGCATTGTTCTTATGCTGTTAGCTTCCATTGACTCCCATTCATTTTGGCGTCACTTTGACAGCGAATAAATTTACTCTGAGGTAAATAAATCTGAGGCGTCCAAAGACTTAATTTGTCCATTATTTATTTCTAAAGAAACACGACAACGTATACAAGGCTCCATTACCTTGTAGCTTACATTATGGCCCCGTAAAAGCAGTTTTTGTAAAAATAGGCTAACGATTGAGTCATAACGAATCGTCTCTCTGTCGCACAGTAGAGAAATTACCGTATAGAGAGGAGGAGAAGCTCACAGGCAATTGGTGGGAGGTAGAGGCATAAAGTCCGCTAAAGTCGAGGGAGAATCCATACAGGTTGCTCATGTGACAGGCTCAGTTTGACCATGTGCAGTACGCCTGGCTATCAGCTTTTAACAGGATTCAATTTTCTCCGTTGAAATCAATGGGCTCGCTGTGTCCATTTCTTTTACTGTCTATGGGTCCAAGGCACTTCAGTGGGCCTTTAAGAACAAAATTCTTAGTAACGGCTATTTATCGTCTTATAACTTTCTAATGAATAAAGTTAAGAATATTTTGTACTCCCCAAAACATTTCTTAATAACGTTCTAAAGGTTGAATTCTTGAGAAAGCTAAATGTGCTTCATGTGTTTATCTCACACAGTGTCTGCGTCATAAGAACTGTATTTGATCTGGCAGTGGCGGGCTGGGGGTCTGGGTGTGGGTGTTTACAGCCACATGGGAACCATCTCACGGGGAGGAAGTGACGTGGAAGCTCGGGAGCATTGTAAACCAAACCAGGATGACGGCAGCCCCCTCAAACTCCCCCACACAGACTTCCTCTTCCAAATATACTGCACGTGTAAATGGAGCAGAACCAAAAATAAAATGATGAACTTTTTACCTCAAACAAAGCTTGATAACTCATCACAACTGAATCAAACGTTGTTTACATTACGAGAGACAAATCTGGGGTGTTGTGGGATTTGCAACTTCAGAAAGAACAATATTTGATTTACTTTACAGTGGTTCTGTGACTTCAAATGCACAATAGAGACGCTAGTCATCTCATCTGTAGACGCTCATTTTGAAAGTAAACCTCATTGTGGGAGTTGGCCAAAGAAAAAATCTGACACATAACCTACTCAAAGAACAAACTGACATCAGTCGAGCAACATGGTCAGGCCTAGTTTGTCACGTCTGTAGTTTTGAGGATGGAGAAACTTTGGGTACACTCTGTGCTATATTTAAGCAAGATAACATGAGATATTCACCATATAGCACAGCCTTGAGTGTCTTAAAGCGATACTTCCCCAACAAATCTGCATTCTGTCAGCATTTGCTCACCCTCATGTTGGACTTATTCTTCTGAGGAACACAATGACTTCCAAACAACATTTGACCCCATTGACTTTCATTGTATGTTGTGTTCCATGGAATAAAGTTTGGAGTGTCCATTGTTTTTTAACAGTTACTATAAATTAATACTTTATTAAGCCAATTTAGTAATTAGCACTCTTCTGCTGGACAATCTAGTCCCTAACCTTATAAACTAAGGTTAATACTTGGAAGCTGTAATAGCTGGTATACTTCATTTGGCGCAATATTGTATTTTAACATGACTTGTATAGACCAGTCGGCCTCCCGAAATGAAACTATGCAGTTTATAGACCTACAAAACATGGTTTAAACTTCTGCTGTCAAGACTTGTCGGTAACTCTCCTTGATCAGCTGGGCTTCTGTAAGACCTCAGGAGGTCAAGAATGTCCATTTGTCATTTGGAAGACACCTGGCTTGGGATTCTTGCTGGAGACACTGTCAGTGTACAGATGTCAAGTACGAAAGCTGAACAGACTGAAGCAGGAGCTCAAGAAACCTGCTGACTATCCCGTTAATGGGAATAACTGGACAGGATTCCAGTGGCGTGTTACAGTGGACGCAGTATCTGTTACCTCAAGAGCCAACAAGTCACATTTTAAATACTTTAACTAACCTCACTCTAAACTATGAACACATGATCCACTAAAAATATCCCCCAACGCACGCGTCGAGTGGCGGCTCGCTGATTAACGCTATATACGGCCCATCGTACAAAGAGTTCTCTGTGCGATACCTACTCACTGGAGGATGTAACAGTGAATTGAGCATTTTACACCAGTGACAAAGATAGATTACGTGACGGGGGGGAAAATGTAGGGTTTTTTTGGGTGGCAAAATCAAGTTGTGCCAAAAAATTGCTTTGAGAGCAAGATCAGCAAAACCACAGACCAGGAGAGCTTAGGTCTCACTTATATATTTTACATTTTTCTATAGTGGTGAAACTATAGGTTGAGCATTGTACACATTAATGAACATTCATCATTTATCCTTCATGTACCTTCATGAATCCATTATATATATATATATATATATATACATACTACAACACTACAATCAAATAATTTGGTCGAAAGAATTGTAATCTTTTTAAAAGAAGTCCAAACACCAAGGCTGCATTTGTTTGATAAAAATACAGTAAAAACAGCAATATTATGAAATAGTGTTGCAATTAAATATAACTGCACTGTAAAAATGAATACGCTTTATTTAATCAATAAAATTGTGGCAAGAGATTACAAGCATTATAATTAGTTAAATTGAACAATTTAGAATTGATTCCTTAAAAGTTAACCATTTAAAATGAGTAAAGTGTACAAAAAAATAAATAAATAAACAAAAATATCTGAATAACAGACAGGCGTCAAAGATTAATTATTTTATATTATCTTTATTTTATATTGCCAACATTGACATATTGACAACAAGACACCAGATGTTAACAAGCAGAATCGCTGAAGGAGAAAATCGTAATTTTAAAACAAACCTAAACTGATCACCACAATGGTGACTTTTTTGTACGTTTTACTAATTTTAAATGGTTAACTTTTAAGAAATTAATTTCATTAATTATTACTCAATTATATTTTGTTATATTGAATTAATTGACAATTTTTTTTGATTAGATAAAGCACATTAATTTTTACAGTGTTTTAAAATGTAATTTATTCCTGTGATCGAAGCTGAATTTTCAGCACAGTGTCACATGATCCTTCAGAAATCATTCTAATATGATTTGAAACTGTGACATAATAATTTAGGAGTTGAAACTGTAAAAGAATAGCATTTACAGTACTAAAAATCAGCATTTAGTAAAAGTCTGTCACTTTGGATCAATTGTATCCTTGCTGAATAGTTATACATTTAGCATGACATTTTTTTACGAGTCGGCATAGAAAAAACCCTGTCTTTTATATAATGACACTGAACATTTTGTTCAAACGTCTTCATTCAGCAGTTACAATCAGTCCAGCTGTTTTTCAGGAATGATGATGGTTATACACGTTTGTGGTTAATGAAGAAAACCAAGGAAAGTGCCATGGAGGTCTGACCAGCACCCAGACCACCCAGCAGGATAACCTACACAACTCATATACTGGGTGCACTCGTCCCCATATGTCCTGCTAGCCGTTAATACCACAATTACAACTTCATCCCGCCAAGCCCTTTAAGAAACTGCTGCTTATTCCTTAATATGACAAACCTCAGAAGTTCCAACAGGCCTCTAATAACATTTAAATCCAGAAGTTTTTTGGATGGTTCGCTTTTTAAAATACATCACCGTCACAATATTTATTAATTGGCTTCTCACCATCGAGTGATTCCTCGCACAGCTTATGTTAATGAAAACACACTGGCTGTTGTCATAATTTATTGCTGTTAAGTTGTCATCATTCACCGGTAACTAATGCAATCGCACGTCAGGTTTATAGTTTCCTGAGGGCAATAAACAGTTGAAGTGTGTGCCATTCTTTGAGAGTCTCAGTGCATGGCACACGTTTCCTGTTTGTCTACAAGCGTTTCAACTCTTCTCTAAGAGCACTAAAGCATCAAGAATCATGTGCATTTGCTCATTCTTGCAGAACTTTCCACATGTACTAACAACACGCTTAAAGACTTTCACAAAATGGGCACAATGAATGTTATTAAGTACAGGGAGGAGCATTAGGCTTTCCTGGATCACATTTTGCCCTTTGGCCATTATTATTGTACAAGCACCAGTGGAAAGCACTTCTCTCTTCTAAACTGCTGCGTTTCACCCAGGGAACCCCATCCTGGATATTCTGGGTTAACTGTAAAGCCATTCGTTTCAGTAAGCGCTGCCATATAAAATAACTTGTTTACAGTTCTCCAATTACCACAGCGGGGTATAAATAGAGATGCTATTCACATAATTACACCATTTTGGAAAAAGATGTTTGTTTAGTGTTACCTAAACCACTCCAGACACCGTTTAAATAGTGTATTTAAAAAAAAAGTATCAATAGTACATCCAATGTAAAACTTATAAGGGATATTTAAATCGCTTAGACATGTCTATTTCAGTTTTATTACTTGTTACATTATTTCAATGTATGGGAAAATAAAGGTTCTTTATGGTTCCATGAGGTTCTTTTTAGAACTGTTCACTGAAAGGTTCTTTGGAGAACCCAAAACGGGTTTTCTATGGCAAAAAAAAACATTTGGAACCTCTTTTTAAAGAGTGTATTATTTCTATTCTATTACTTTTATTCTAACATTTAATATTACATTCTGTACTTCATTAGTATTACTTGTAAAACTATATTTTATACTGATGTATACCATTGAAATACTATATTGCACTAGTTCGGCATACTGCTTAATAAACTATACCATTCTATTCAATACTATAACTAATTGTACTAATCTATTTTATTAACCAAACATAGGCTAAATTAAACAAAACCACAATACTAATAGTAAACACGAGCATCTAGTTGTGACAGTTCAACTTACTTTGTAATGCATGAGTGTGTCAGGTCCAGAGAACGTGCGCGCGCTGGTGTTAATGGTCAGACACGCACCGATCCAGAACTCCTCACGCGCTCTCCAAATCCAGAACCGCGTCAAAGCGCTTCATGTGCGCGTCAATGTGAGAATGATCACAGAACTCCACGTCTCTCATTGGCTTTGACACATGCAGCGATGGAAAAGCGTCTTTTCAATAACAGGGGAAAAAACAACCTGAAGATGTCCAGAGTTATCCTGGATAGATCAGTGATGTTTGAGATCTCCTCTAGTTTACTGACAAGATCCTCACGAGCGCCTGTTTGTCACACGGGAGAGAGAATCATTCTCTCTCTCTCTCTCTCTCTCTCTCTCTCTCTCTCTCTCTCTCTCTCTCTCTCTCTCTCTCTCTCTCTCTCTCTCTCTCTCTCTCTCTCTCTCAGTAAAGAGGGTGGGACTAACGCGTACAGTAATTCAAACAGTCTACAGTGCAAGCGCGTGACGCGACGCGTCCTACTCGATCTTATTTTAATCACCACGCGTTGCGTCGAGTGTACAGAGGTGAGAGCTGAAGCGGATAAACGTTTTCAATTATTCCACTTAAGTGGAAATCTGTTTTCATTTTGTCCAGTTATTTGAAGGAACATATAGTGTTTAGCTACAGAACAATTTCTCTGTGACTTTCTCTTTAATTATTTCTTTTTTTGTCTAAGATAAAATGAATATGAAATTGTAAACTGTAAAATAGTAACTTAAATTTGTTTAAAGAAAAATAATAAAAATATCATTCTTACCAATCACTTGCTCATAACCTTTAGTTTCAACTTCACTATCTTCTCCCTCTGAATCTTCACTGCTTTTGTGTCTCCATCAAATGGGTTTTGAGGCGTTGCAGGCACTTCGTTTGGCACCTAGAAAAAATGAAATATTAATCAAATTGTATGAATTAGTTATTAGTCTGGGGGATAATCAGTGAGCATCAGAAATGCACATTAAAACGCATCAGTGAAGTTTAGAGTCTGGCGGCAGAAACACACGTGACTCATTACCGCGCACTAGTGGCGTGTTTGTGATTTACACCTTAATACACACTTACCACATATCCTTCAATAACCATAACACACCGATCATCAGAGGGCTTGTGTATTTGTTCATTCAGCTGAGACCGAGTCTGTTAAAGATTTTTTTAAAGCTTAGTTTATCTCGATAACTGAGCATTAGGGGGAGAGCGGAAACAGAGTTCAACCACTCTTGTCCAAGAAAAGCTATGTTCGTGTTTTAATAGACACAGAACACTGACAACCCTTTACCTTTCCAACACTTTTCCTGGCAGCAGGGCACTAATGCTGACACACTCTCACAAAGGAACATGGGTGCTCTCAGGGGCCATGTTTTTCATTGAACAATTTCCCCCAGAGCTGCCAAGTGCGGATAAGGGTAAAACCTCCATGTGAAGTTTAGCAATACTTTGAGCTTAATCTTAAGTGTCTGTGAAGCTTTTGTGGTCATTATTAGGATTTTTCTAAGATCCGTGCATTGATTGGTGTGTGCTTGATATACTGTATATCAACATTTTAAAGCCACCATGAAATAAAAATGGACAGTTTTTGTTTTTTTATGGAATATTAGGCTACTGTGTTTATTACAAATCATTCGCCAGTATCATGCCAGTAAACACATTTTCTTTAATTCATGTGCATATAGTCTAAATCAGAATATCTTCCCCTCCCACTTGCAGCGACATCTCTTCTCTGATGATGTGTTTAGTGGCGTGAGGGCGGGGCAACCTGTCACTCACAAGAGATCCACCAATAGCAAACCACATCCATCCAATCAAATCCCCATGGATAAAATGTATAAAAGCAAGTCCCGTTTTACATTTTATCTGGTTCCAGAAACTGTTTCACTCAGATATGTATGGAAGCTTGTTTCCGCCACAGAAAGAAAAATAAAAAAGGTAATTGCGAGTTTATATCTCACAATTCTGAGAAAAGATGTCAGAATTTCGACTTTTGCGATAAACTCGCAAGTATGTGTTATAAAGTCAGAATTGTGAGATGTAAACTTGCAATTGTGAGAAAAAAAGTCAGAATTGTGAGATAAAAAGTCGCACTTCTGTCTTTTTTCTCAGAATTGTGACTTTATATCTCGCAATTTTGACTTTATCTCACAATTCTGACTTTATAACACGCAATTCTGACTTTATATCTCGCAATTCTGACTTTATATCTCGCAATTCTGACTTTATATCTCGCAATTCTGACTTTATATCTCGCAATTCTGACTTTATAACACGCAATTGCGACTTTATATCTCACAATTCTGACTTTATATCTCGCAATTCTGACTTTATCTCACAATTCTGACTTTATAACACGCAATTCTGACTTTATATCTCGCAATTCTGACTTTATATCTCGCAATTCTGACTTTATATCTTGCAATTGTGACTTTATAACACGCAATTGCGACTTTATATCTCGCAATTCTGACTTTATATCTCGCAATTCTGACTTTATATCTCGCAATTCTGACTTTATAACACGCTATTGTGACTTTATATCTCACAATTCTGACTTTATATCTCGCAATTCTGACTTTATATCTTGCAATTCTGACTTTATATCTCGCAATTCTGACTTTATATCTCGCAATTCTGACTTTATATCTCGCAATTCTGACTTTATATCTCGCAATTCTGACTTTATATCTCGCAATTCTGACTTTATATCTCGCAATTCTGACTTTATATCTCGCAATTCTGACTATATCTCGCAATTCTGACTTTATATCTCGCAATTCTGACTATATCTCGCAATTCTGACTTTATATCTCACAATTCTGACTTTATATCTCGCAATTCTGACTTTATATCTCGCAATTCTGACTTTATAACACGCAATTGCGACTTTATATCTCACAATTCTGACTTTATATCTTGCAATTCTGACTTTATATCTCACAATTCTGACTTTATATCTCGCAATTCTGACTTTATATCTCGCAATTCTGACTTTATATCTCGCAATTCTGACTATATCTCGCAATTCTGACTTTATATCTCGCAATTCTGACTATATCTCGCAATTCTGACTTTATATCTCACAATTCTGACTTTATATCTCGCAATTCTGACTTTATATCTCGCAATTCTGACTTTATATCTCGCAATTCTGACTTTATATCTCACAATTCTGACTTTATATCTCGCAATTCTGACTTTATATCTCGCAATTCTGACTTTATATCTCGCAATTCTGACTTTATATCTCGCAATTCTGACTTTATATCTCGCAATTCTGACTTTATAACACGCAATTGCGACTTTATATCTCACAATTCTGACTTTATATCTCGCAATTCTGACTATATCTCGCAATTCTGACTTTATATCTCGCAATTCTGACTTAATATTTCGCAATTCTGACTCTCACAATTCTGACTTTATATCTCGCAATTCTGACTTTATCTCTCATAATTCTGACTTTATATCTTGCAATTCTGACTTTATATCTCGCAATTCTGACTTTATATCTCGCAATTCTGACTTTATATCTCGCAATTCTGACTTTATATCTCGCAATTCTGACTTTATATCTCGCAATTCTGACTTTATATCTCGCAATTCTGACTATATCTCGCAATTCTGACTTTATATCTCGCAATTCTGACTATATCTCGCAATTCTGACTTTATATCTCACAATTCTGACTTTATATCTCGCAATTCTGACTTTATATCTCACAATTCTGACTTTATATCTCGCAATTCTGACTTTATATCTCACAATTCTGACTTTATATCTCGCAATTCTGACTTTATATCTCGCAATTCTGACTTTATATCTCACAATTCTGACTTTATATCTCGCAATTCTGACTTTATATCTCGCAATTCTGACTTTATATCTCGCAATTCTGACTTTATATCTCGCAATTCTGACTTTATATCTCGCAATTCTGACTTTATATAACACGCAATTGCGACTTTATATCTCACAATTCTGACTTTATATCTCGCAATTCTGACTATATCTCGCAATTCTGACTTTATATCTCGCAATTCTGACTTAATATTTCGCAATTCTGACTATCTCACAATTCTGACTTTATATCTCGCAATTCTGACTTTATCTCTCATAATTCTGACTTTATATCTCGCAATTCTGACTATATCTCGCAATTCTGACTTTATATCTTGCAATTCTGACTTTATATCTCGCAATTCTGACTTTATATCTCGCAATTCTGACTTTATATCTCGCAATTCTGACTTTATATCTCGCAATTCTGACTTTATATCTCACAATTCTGACTTTATAACACGCAATTGCGACTTTATATCTCACAATTCTGACTTTATATCTCGCAATTCTGACTTTATATCTCGCAATTCTGACTTTATATCTCGCAATTCTGACTATATCTCGCAATTCTGACTTTATATCTCGCAATTCTGACTTAATATTTCGCAATTCTGACTATCTCACAATTCTGACTTTATATCTCGCAATTCTGACTTTATCTCTCATAATTCTGACTTTATATCTCGCAATTCTGACTATATCTCGCAATTCTGACTTTATATCTTGCAATTCTGACTTTATATCTCGCAATTCTGACACAGAACACTGACAACCCTTTACCTTTCCAACACTTTTCCTGGCAGCAGGGCACTAATGCTGACACACTCTCACAAAGGAACATGGGTGCTCTCAGGGGAGTTTTTAGTCGTTTTCGCGGATGCGTGTGAACGGGATCGTTTTGATAACTGTGCAGTCTGTGTGCGCAAACAAACCCACAAAGGAAAATGTTTCCACATCATTGACATCAATGTACCCCAAGTATGCTTCTCCCTGTGCCTGTTTGCCTGTGTTCTTGATCCCTGTTTGTTTCTGTAGATACACAGGACTTGTTACTAAGAATCTGCAGGCTATTCATGTCTAACACACAGAGGGCTATTTAGTAGTTTGCATTTGTGGCCGAGCTCACAACTGGACACCTGTAATCCTCAACATATAAGCCTGATTACAGAAAACATGCTTTCTATTGTTACGGCTCATTCTCTGGTTTCACTGGGGAAGTCCTAGCGTGCAAAACTCGCTTCAAATCATCCCGCATTATGTGGCTCACCTGACAAGTTCTCAGGCACTGATGTCTCTAAAGCTGCCTTTGAGGCATGCCATCTCTGAGTGTTACATAACCTGATACCTATGCTTACAGGTATGCTTTTCATAAATATATCTCATATTACCGGACTCTATTATGCCAAAAATGTTACATTATGATGTTGCATGAAAACCCATGTGCAGAAGTACACTTACAGCATCAAACAAAAAAAAGAAAAATTAGTCAATCGAATTTACAACTTTACCCTACTCCAAAATATAATCACATTTATATTAAAGAAAAACACTATTCGAAGTATCGCAAGCAATAAAGCATTTTTCATGTTTATCATATTATTTAGAAAAAGTTACATATATGAAATATTGTTTGTGATTTTATAAATATATTCATAATAAATATATTATAAATATATAAAAATATATTTTATATATTAAATATAATACAATAAACATAACAAATGAAATAAAAATAATAATTCGTTTTCTGTGGATTTTCTCTTTAATGTATCCTTAAATACATTATCACAAATATATTGCAATGCTTTGCCCATTAAAAACCCATGATGCATTTATATATATTTTTTTTTTTATTATCATCTTTATAATTATTAATTTAGCAGACACTTTTATCCAAAGTGTTTCAACAATTATGGAAATGCACCTTCTACCAGAACACAATTTTAAACAACCAAGCTGGATAAACGCTCTACTATATACTCAAAATACAAAGTCATGTGGCAAAAACTGAGCATGGATCAGCTGAACATGCAAATCTTGCTGCAGTGACATTCAACATCCATTCAAAGTGGGTCAGTTTGCGCTTCCTTCTCCAACACATTCAGCTTTTTTAGAGCATCAGCCATCGGGACAGCCAGAGAATCCAAACTGTATAAACAATGGCACAAACGCTCACACTCGGTGCATAAGGATAGCATTATCACGGCGTCTTGTTTTGAAACTGAAGTCGTAAGAGGAGAAGGCTGCAGTGGTTGTGGGGAGGAATTGGTGGTTTTGTGGGCACCTCAAATGCCCTTGATGTGCCTTTCATTATCTCAAACACTCTTGATGGATTCCCTACAGCTGTGGCCGAGAGAAAGAAACGAGAGAATCAAGCACCAACGATGAGCCCGTTCACACCAAGGACGATAGCTATATCTAAATATTTAAATATACAAGAAAAGCAGAGTCCACACCACAACTATAGCGGCACAGAGAAACAATATCGTTGGAATCACTTTCAGAACTATTTTTTTTCCTGCTGATGGACGATAAAAACATTGACAGCCAATCAGAATCAATCCTGCTTTAAAGAGCTCGCGCATTTAAAGCAGCAGACGACATAAAAGCAGAATGGATTCTGATTGGATGTCAATTAGCCTCCAATGATGTCGACTCGATATTTAAAACTATCGTTATCTTTACGGCCAGTTCACACCAAGAACAATAAAGATAACTATAAAAAATTATTGCTTATTAGCGTTAACACCAGCAGACGCAGACTGATGTCATGAAATGGCGTATGTATGACACGCCAATTCGTATTTTCATTTTTGGTGTGCTATCAACACGCATAATCGCTTTTCAGCGTGTTTATGAACGCCGTTGACTTAACTTTACATTACTGTATATATAAATATATGACCCACCCCGTCCCTAAACCTAACCGTCAGTGGGGTTAATAGCATTTATGAGCCTTCCCTTTCCATCCTAGGAAAAAAATATCACTCCCCAGAGGTAGATCTACAGTACATTTTGCTTCGTTTCGCTCGGACAGTTAACAGCATGTACATACACGCGGAATCACTCGGACATTTAACGGCGTTGACATACGCATACACGCGGATAGCTCAAAATGCGTTTAGATAACACGCCACTTGACCTGAAAGTGGCGTGTATGTTTACGCAAAAGTCATGATGCCATGTTGGCAGACGTTATCGTTCCGTTTCTTCTAAGCGCGCGGAGGAGTTTTGTGCTCTGTCACTTTAAATGCTTGAGCTTTTTGTAGCAGGATGGATTCTGATTGGCTGGTTAATGTTTTTAATTTTAATTCAAAAAATCGTTCTGAAAGTGATTCCTATAATATAAATTCACTGTACCGTTATCTTTATAAGGGGCTTTCGCACTGGGTATAGGAACTTAGTTAGGAACTAGCCATCAGGGCGGTTCCCTGAAAAAATATTGTTCCCCTATATGGCCATCTTCCTGGTTGCATTCGTATAGCCAGTAAGAACTGTCGGAAGTGATTTAACACAGCCGACGGCAATGTCGTTTAAAGGGATACTCCGCTTTTTTTGGAAATAGGCTAATTTTACAACTCAACTTTTTTTATAACTCATCCGTTTAAATTATATGAAACCATAAAGTACTGCATAATTAAGGGCGTGGTCATGCACTTGAGTGACAAGTTAATTGCGGCTGCTGTCACTATTAGCCGTCTGTTTGCTGTTTGTTAGCCGTTACGCCCCCTCAGCTAATCCCGCCTTTTGCCCATTTTCGGTTGTCCGTGAGTGACGCCCTGCCAAGTTGGCGACGGCCGGCTCCTCCCACTTTGGGCTTCAAAAATTCTCTTCAGATACCTACGGGTGACGTCACGGACTCAACATCCATATTCCATATTTTTTTTAAAGTCTATGGTTAAACCCAACTCTGAAAAGGCGTTCCTAAAACTAAATTCGTTCCGAGTTCCTGCGGTGCGAACACACCAAAAAGTGGGTAATTCCACCATTAGTTCTGTAAGAAACCATGAAAAGGTGCAAAAGCCCTCAAGTTGTAGTGTGGACTTTACCTTTTGCATTTAGATTTTTATTTCTCTATTGTTATCACAGTTATTGTCCTTTATCCTCAGAACCTGTGCACTCTTATTTAATCCTAAATCCAATACATATTCATCTTTTTATTTCAATATTATGAACACTGACACCAAACAAAATCACCGGCTTGATTAAGTCCTCAAACTGTCCGACAAAGAAAGCCACGGTCGACGTCAAAGCTCTTTTTGTCATAAAAGGAGCCGTAAATAAGCTTGACTCGATATTAGTAAACGGTGGCATTCATCTCCTGGACAAACATATCTATTTACGAAGGCAAACCACGTCCCGAAAAAAAGCCGACCTCTCTAAATTTGTATCTTTCTATTTCTATTCTCAGGTCCGCATTCCCCAAACGAGACGTGTTGAAACACCGTGTCACACGAGCACACGCACTTTATTGACTTGTGTTCACCACAGACACGTCATTTTTTCACCAACATCTATCAATTTGGATACTTTTTGGTCACTTACCAGTCCGATAAGGTTCTTCTCCAGGAAGGTCAACCCTCCAGCACCTGCTGTGGGTCAGTCTTTGTAGAAAAGTAAAAGTAAAAAGATAGTTTATTTGTCACAAAAAAAAGGCTAAGGAAAAGGTAATAAAGCCAGACCAGCTGGCTTTGAAGAGAAACCCAAAATTGGGTTGTGTTTAGTTCAGATCTCGATCCACAGTGAAGGGGAGATGGCATCCTCACCCCAACCGCACCCAACAAGGACATACACACTCACACACACATATGCACATGTATGCGTGATGGTTCAGTGTCTGGCAGGGCCTCTCTCACCTGCTGCCGTCAGTCTGGGGTATATTTAGATGAAAGTATCACTGACATGCAGACCTCTGTTGGCCTTGGCACAAGTGCCCAGGATTATTGCCCCTTCAAGAAGATATTGCAGCTTTTCATGCAGATTAATTTCATTTAGATGAAATTCAATTTACATTTGACAGGGCAAGAGCATGCTGTTCTTTGGAAAGCAACATTGTTTTAGTATCATTACTATCGTAGTTTAAGTTAATATTTTGAATTCTATAGTATTTTTATCTTTTCAATTCAATTTTAAAGTTTTAGTAATTTAATCATGTGTTTGTTTACGTTTATATATATATATATATATATAATGCCTTTTATATATTTAGTTTGAGTTAGTTTAGTTCTTTAGAAATGTTGCCTTGGCAACTTGCTCAAATGAAATAAGTTAGAAATAAGTTTTTTTATATTTTATTTTATTTCAGTTAATGCTTATTTTATTTCAATTAATGAAAATGTTATTTATTGTTTTATTTAAAATAAATATATATATAAATATCACATAAAGAAAATTAGGTCTATTTTAAAACTATTATAATATTTTTTTTTAATTGTGACATTATTTTCATGACAATAATTTTTTTAAGATTTGGTTTAGATTTAGATTAAATCTTTAGATTGTTCTCAATGTTGATTGTCAATAAAATGTTCATTCTAGTAATACTGTAAAATTTTATTCACTATAATCAATCAATTCACTGATCACTTATAAAGATTCACTGACACTCAAAAATAAATACATTTTCTCTCACACACACACACACACACACACACACACACACATATATATATACTGTATATATATATACATGTTACATGTAATTACTATAGTAATAACAGTAAATTATGCATAATAACAAGTAACTAACCCTAAAACAAACCCTAACTGTAACTCTAGTAAGTACATGTTATTAATATCACCCAGTACTTATTTAAGTATGTAAAATAATACATCACCTTCAAATAAAGTGTAACTATATATACTATAAAAGTTACAAACTAACTATGACAAATACTTCTACATCATTTATTATTATTAACCCACATTAATTTCAACTAAATTAACATTATTTAATTATTATTTATATAATGTTAACTTCAACGTAACATTGATGCACTGTGAACTGAGACTTATTATTAATATACTATGAAAATATATTGCTCAAATGTTAGTTCATGTTAGTAATGCATTAAATGAAACCTTATTATAAGGTGTTACCATATATATATATATATATATATATATATATATATATATATATATATATATATATATATATTGTGAAATAACAGTACTGCTGAATGACTGAAAAACATATGCATTATTTTTGTAGCATTGCTTTGAACAGTCATAATGTAAAGTTTGCATTCACATGCATCTTTTGAAATGGGATACTCTAAGAAAGAGGACACTAGCGGTCACATGACTCTCCTGGAACATATCCCTGGTCACCATGTGGTAATGGGAGGGCCCTGCTGGTCTGTCCTGGTATGCATGTCGACCAGTCCCAGAGAGACACTGAACCTCCAGTGGAAACCAAAGATAACAAACATTTGCCCACGCAGTGGCTGTCTTAACATGGATGGGTGAAAACGTATAACCCTGTAGCTGAGCTTTTGGGAAATGACAGTGGCATAAAACTCTACCTTAGATTTACCGGAATTGTCCAATTCGACAAAGACGATAGGCCAATCCTAATCTGAAAACGCCAAGCAGCAAACGCCGTGCAATTGTCCAAGACGTGAGTTCAGGATGGATTGGACTTGGACTGCTCACAACCTGTGTTTACAGAGAGACAATTTAAACAAACTTGCATGGAATATAGAGAAAGTCAATTATCTGTCTCCACAGCAGAAGTTCCAGTAATGTGTCTGAAGAGGTTGAAAGGGATTTTTCCACTTGGTTTTTTTGACTTTTTTTTTTCCAGTACAAAAATCTGAACATTCTTAAAATCAACATCAACTTGAGAAACTAATAAGGAATTAAGTTCTGAAATTTGGTAACACTTTAGTTTATGGTCCATTTCTCACTGTTAAATAGTTTCTTATTAACATGCATATTATATTAGCTGTTCATTACTTATAAAGCATTTAATGCCTTATTCTGCATGACAATATATCCTACATCCCTTAATCCTACCCAATACCTAAGTCAACACCTTACTAACTATTAATAAGCAGTAGGAACTTATTGTGGCAAAAGCCATAGGAAATGGTTAGTTAATAGTGAGAACTGGATGCTAAACTAAAGTGTGACCGTGACGTTTATGCTTAAAGTCACCATGAAATCAAAATTGACAATTATTTTTTTAACAGAACATTGCAGTATTCACAACAAATGATTTATCTGTATACATCATTATTTTTTAAATGAATGTGCCCTTTTAATCTTTAATCACTCACATGAGATCCATAGCAAACCACAACCATCCACTGATCCAATCAATTCCTGATAGACAAAACAAGCCCCGCACTCTCGCATAAAGTCAAAACGAACACTATGAGTGAGAGTTAGAAATCAGGAATGGTGAGAGAACATTGTGCTTGGTACATTTCTCCTCTTCAAACCAAACTTGGGTCTTCAGCCGACAAAGTTGAAATCCCGGCTAGCGTGGTTTCCTGTTTGTTTTTTGATGAAAACATTCCAGCATTTTTCTCCATATAATGGACTTCACTGGGCACCAAACGGTTCAAGGTCCAAAACACAGTTTCAGTGCAGCTTCAAAGGGCTTTAAACGACACCAGATGATGAATAAGGGTCTTGTCAAGCGAAACGATCGCTCATTTAATAAATAAATAAAAAGGTTTAAGTTTTATAAACACAAATGCTCTCCTTGCTCTGTCCTGTAATGCACGTTCGTGACTTTCTCAAATCTTTTTCCGAGTCATTTGTTTCATTCAAAGAACGAAATGACTTCAAAAAAGATTCGTTCATTATGATGAACGAGTTCGAACAGGAGAGTCACGAACGCCCATCACAGAACAATGCAAGGCGAGCATTTGTGCTTATAAAACTTAAACTTTGTAATTTATTTTTTAAATGAGCGACCGTTTCGCTTGATAAGACCCTTATTCATCGTCTGGAATCGTTTAAAGCCCTTTGAAGCTGCACTGAAACTCTCATTTGGACCTTGAACCGTTTGGACCCCACTGAAGTCCATAATGAGGAGAAAAATGCTGGAATGTTTTCATCAAAAACCTTAATTTCTTTTCAACTGAAGAAAGAAAGATATGGACATCTTGGATGACATGGGGGTGAGTGAATTATCAGCAAAAGTTTTTTTTTTTTAAAGTGAACTACTCCTTTAACTGTGTGTTCACACCGTCGCCGACTTGAGCTTCCAAAGCGGCCTGAAGTCATTCATTTTCAATGGAAACTGGCTTTTCTCAGTTGCAAGGAGCGTCAAATCCATCGGTGTCGCGTTTTGGGCATTTTGAGCGTCAATCAGAAAGTTGAAAGAAGCTCAACTTTATGGTAAAAGTGACACAGTTCAGTGGCAAGAAGCGGCAAAACGCCAGTAACCAATCGGAATATAAACGTCCTTCAAAATTGCCTGATTCCGGAGAAACATGAATGTAAACTTTCGTTCCTACCAAAACATTAGCTCCGAGAAAATGGAAGTTTCCTACTGGTTTCGTATCATTTATGACATGACGTTGTTTGCTTATAGGGACCGCATGAGCGCAACTTTTATTTGAAATATTTACAAACGCTCGTTTTAAAGCCGGAATGCATTTAATTCGCTCACGGTGACACCGATTTGACCGTAATAATAATAAAAACAGTTTTTTTCCCCGACCAAATGCGACCAAAACGGTTATAAAAATGTTGTCATTATTAAATGTATTGCTTGTTTTTTTTTCTGTTCATTACATTTCATGTTGTGACACTTCTATTCTCCCTGAAACATCAGAGCGTTCAAAGCGTCAACAAGCTTCCCCGTGCTTTTTGACAAGCGTCCTTGACAGGGCGGCCAGAGCTTCTTTGACGCTCAAGTCGGCGGCGGTGTGAACGTACAGTTACACTACTAACCCAACTAAACCAGGCCTCACCCCCTATTTTTTTGGAAATGAGGAAATTGTGATGTGTTTGTTCCCTGAAGAAAACTCATGATTACTACGATGGAGCCGTTTCAGGGAGTTCAGAAACAGTGGCACTGATATAGTTATATACTTTGCAGACATGCTCAAACAGCAACATTACGCTCTAAAGAAAGTTTAAAAGCTCCTTTAAGTACGTTTAGATGTAAACAAGACAAAAATACTGAGTAAGAAAATCTTTTTTTTATTTTTTGCAGTGTGGGGGTTGGTCATGCGCTCTGGCAACAAAACCTGTGTCTCGTTGGCCTTGTGCTCCACTCAGCACTAGGAGTGGCGTGTGGCACCGGTGGCAAGGCCTAATGACAGAGCACCAGCGCCAGAGAGATCTTGTGGGAACACCATGTCCGGCACACCCAGGAGGGGCTCCAACATTGTGACACATTTATAGGGAAGCCGTTCCCAACACAAAACTTTTGTTGTTTTTGTTGTTGGCGGCGCAATCGAGCTTCAACGGCGGTGTCGGCCGTCAATATTTCACCCCTGTGTGTCTGATGCACCGCCGACTTATCGCTCAAAGGCTTTTTGTTTTGTTACGGCAAGGGGGGAAAAAAATCCACATGTTCGAGCTATTATCCTAACGAGTTGGCTGACAGATTTGCATGTGTGTTTCTGCTCTGGTCGCCACAGAAAAAAAAAGGTTGTATATGAGACTCTGCCTAGTTTTATTCAAAAAGTCCTGAGGTTTGTGGCTACAAGGTTTTTGGCTTTCCATAGAGGTGCCTCTGTGTAGGAGAACAACCGTGCCGTTTCCCCAACACACTGTGGCGTGAGCTGACTTCAGCCCGTCAGGCCCTGCGCCGCCACACAAGGTCTCACTGTGTGTTTTAAGACCAGGCGCTGCGAAGCAAAGCAGAAACAATGAGCACCGTGGCCCTCCAAAATTATGGATATGCAATTGAAGATAGTGTTAACTATAAAAAACATCCCTGAGACACGGTAAGGAACAAAAAAAATACAGCAGGAAAAGTGTGCGGTGAACAAGTGTCGGTTTGCAGGGGGTTGGGAGAAGAAACAACGGTTCTGAGAAGTTCTTCCTCCAAAGATAATATTTTCAGAAGATCTTTGCGCACACATCTGGTTCTATTCAAGGGCGACTTATTGGTAGTGCCATAGCTTATTTTTCTTCGCCCTGCACCTCTCCTACAGTACCCTTCCAAGCATATCCCAGCGGCCCGGCTGAAAATGCTAATGTTCCCGACACTTAGTCAAGTCAGGCTCTTGGGAAGGGTTCTGAGGATTGACCTCTCAGCTCCTTCCTCTAGAGGATGAAGTGATGATATCTGAGGGCAGATCAATGAGACATAAATGCAGAAACTTCATTCAATATAAATATTAGTCTCAAGAGCTCACCTGCTTGCTCTACTCTTTGGAGTCAATAAAGTGCTTTTGACATTTGAGTACAAAATGAAATATATATGGGGTGGTGATGGCACAGTGGATAAGACACATGCCTTTGGTGTGAGACCTGGGTTTGAATCGAATGCGAGATACCAATGTGTCCCTGAGCAAGACATTTAACCCCTAGTTACTCCAGAGGCATGCGACAATTGGCAATTGTATGTCGCAAATGAATATAAAAGTCTCTTATGCTTACCAAGGCTGCATTTAAAAAGAAAAAAAAACAGTAAAAACTAATGTTGTAAAATAATATTACAATTTAAAAAAACTTTCTGTTTGAAAATATTTTAAAATTTAATTTATTCCTGTGATGCTGAAAAAAATCATTTTAGATAATTTTTGAAACATTGCTATATATATATATTACTAGTTTATTTACTATATATACTAATATAGTTCTCCATACTCAACACGACGGAATCCATCCAACAGCGTGCATGGGCAAAGGTATAATACATGTATTAAATTGTATGAAATAATCCCGGAAAAAGCACAAACACAGCTGAGGGTGACGCTAACAGACAGCAGACAAACGACTAGCAGTGAAAGCAGCGGCACCTGTCACTCAAGTGGCCACGCCCTTAATTATGCAGAACTTTAAGGCTTAAATATAATTTAAACAGATGAGTTGTAAAAAAATTCACCCCCCTCACAGTCGTCATGAAGGGCAAAATTAGCGATATAGACCAAAACAACTATTTGCCACCAGGCTCTAAACATGTTTTTTTCCTGCTGTGAAGTTAGACATTTTAACTTGGGAGAGATACAGATTTGACTCGCTTCTGCAGCCAGCCTCAATGAATTGCAGTTTAATTCACTTCCATGTTGGCTTCAACAGAGAGATGGGGAGGTTGCCCCTTGGTAAAAACGCGTTGTTTAGTGTCTGACCCTGTAAATGCAAATGAGCTGTTGCTCCCGGCAAAGAGGGCTTGTGTCCTTTCACCTCACACATCCACTCAAAATTCCTAAAAACTTTTAGTCTTTTATGTTCAGAGTCAGAAAGATGGAAAGACTCAAGAAGACGTGACAACATGTACAACATTTCTGAATGGTTAGTCAATTCAAGTCAAGTCAAGTGTTATTTCTAAAGCACATTTAAAAGCAACAGAATTGTGCCAAAGTGCAGTACAGAAAGACAATGAGCAAATAAAAAGAAAGCATAAAAAGAGACAAGGCAAATACAGATATAAACACATAACACCCAATAATCCAAATCATAGATAATTAAAAATCAATCAATAGAGACCTAATTAAAAGCCAGAGAGAATAAGTTTTAAGAGCCGATTTAAAACTGGCTAATGAATGGTTAGTTGGTTGAATTTATGTACAGTAGCAGATGTGTAGTTATCTTCTAGTCAATGATTAGCATATTCTGTCTTGATAATCTATAAATTATGTTCCCATGGGCGGGGTTTATGTACATTTTAGGATTCATGATTTCACTAACCCGGGAAGAATGTCGTGTAGACCAGCCGTTACAGCGCAGTCTCATCCCAAGACGTCATATAACTAACGTCTTGGGACGTCTTTTGACCGTACGTCAACATCCGCCTTTTTAGGGTAACCTTAAACGTCGGTTAGATGACGTTATCGGATCCTAACCCTCCCCCAGACCTAAACCTACCCCTAAAGGTTAAAGGTAAAGTGTCAGTTATATGACGGCCCGGGATCGTCAAAAGGCGGATGTTGACGTATGGTCAAAAGACGTCCCAAGACGTCAGTTATATGACGACCTGGGATGTTATTTGTTGTTGTCCTTAAAAAACTTCTTTAAAAGAAAATATCTCCCTTTGCTTCGAACTTTGAGCGTTGTAACCAGTGATGCCGGTAACGCGTTACTAAGTAACGCGTTATTCTAATTTGACCCCTTTTTTCAGTAACGAGTAATATAACGCGTTACTATTTCGAAACCAGTAATCAGATTAAAGTTACTTATCCAGGTCACTGTGCGTTACTATTTTTGTAATTTTCCTTAGTAAATACATATATTTATTTCTTCTTGCATCTCGGGGAGTGTGCGCGACAAGTCACGTTTTCAGCATGAGGTTCACGTCACGTGTACCACGCACGCAGCGACACAAATGTTAAACAACGTTGTAGGGAGGAGAGAGATGCGCTTTTTCTAGCTGGAAATACAGTCACTATTTTGAGTTTGTCTCAGCTAAAGACGGCAACATTAAGGTCGGTTGTAAACTGCTGGCGGTGACAAAGTGTTATCTACCTACAGAAACACTTCGTCAAATTTAAAAAAAACAAAAAACAAACAAAAAACATTTGGATTCGCAGCACCGCACAGCCAAACTTACAGAGCAAGTCACGCCAGGTGATGCGAAGCAGAGAGCAGGTTCCACAAAAGCAAAAGCTGGACTTCGTTGCAAAACCAGTAAGTGGGGGGAGTTGAAGAAGTTGGTCGGGCAGTTTGTTGTGGAGGAAATGCTGCGATTAAACACGGTCGCCTTCGTTTCAACCCGAGAGGTTTGAGAAGCTTCTGTTAATGATGTACAACCACTGGTTTTACTCGCCTCTCTCCTTAACTCATAACATGGGATTAAACATAAGATAAAAAATAAAGATAAAAAAATAAAAAATGCAGATTATAAATAGTAAGTTTTGTCACAGTGTTAACTGTTAAATATTTCAGGTCAAGAAATTTTATAGTCTATATTTTAAATTTTTATAAAAACAAGTATTTATGTTAAGTGAGGTGAAGAAAGACTTAAGTTAAGTCAAGAAAGACTTTTTTTTTTTTTTTTTTTTTTTTAAAACATGTTTTTTTCAGGAAATAGTTTTTAAGCTAAACTTTCAATGACAGGAGATAGATTGTTGATGTTACTGTTAAAAATACACTTCCAATAAAGTGAATGTTGGCAAAACCGGTTATAATTTTTATGTCGACGTCGTGTGTTTTTTTTTTATGTTGAGGTCGTTATGTTGAGGGTGTGTTGTCGGCAACTGCTGAATGTAACTAATAAAAGTAACTTGTAAGTAACTTAGTTACTTTTAAAATCAAGTAACTTGTAAAGTAACTTAGTTACTTTAAAAATCAAGTAACTTGTAAAATAACTTAGTTACTTTTTCAAAGTAACTGTGGCAACACTGGTTGTAACTTTGCAGATGTTGTTTATGCTCAAACAGTACATTACACACTAACTAAAGTTAGAAAAGTGAAATCATAATCAACCACCCCTGTAAGTAAATCAGTTTCATGCATAATTGAAAATTAAGTTGTGAACTTGAAAATTCCACATAACTTTTTTTTTTTCAATTATGCATGAAGTTTATTAATTTTAAGGCAACAGGTTCTCACTGTTTTTTTTTTTTTTTTAGTTAAGTCAGCTGATCACTTTTTACAGAGTGTGTGTACAATATACATATATAAATATATATATAGTACAGTATATACTATATATACCTTTAAATAACTGGTGGGGGGGTTCTATATACATTTTTCAATAAGTAAACGTTTCAAGTTAAGACTCCTCTATTTATTGTTTTTATCAAAAGGAAAGCTGTCAACTCTTTTGTGTAATGTAATGATTAAGCTTTAAAAACTTCACAATTCAGCACATTCTCTGCTTCAAATCTCAAGAGAAAATCGTATTAACCTGGACAAGACGGCCGATTCATACAACGATCCATTTCTTGTTGCTGACATGCAAGTGATGCAACCAACGTGAACAAATAAACTCCAACAAATAAAGGGGAGTTCAGGGCACACGCATTGAGAGAGTCTACATTTACCTAGAAGAGCCTCATTCCTGGTTCTCAATAGCTTTTTGTTCACAGTTCATTTGGAGACATCAGCTGAATACTCATATTCATGGCATAAAATGATGCACTGTCAGTTCGGACCATCATTTTTTAGAGCCCAGACAACTTGTGCTTTTCTTTCCTTTCTATGTGTTTGCACAGCCTGAAATTATGGAACCGCCACTAACAGGATGTGTGCGTTCCCGGGGTACTTTGTGAGTATTCCGATTGCATCACAAGTCCTGGATTTCATGGGTTTTTCACGGTACATTTACTGTGTCATTTATAAAAGCGGCTCTCTACTAATATGCTAAATACAACCGTGCTGAAAGAATATACGTGCCAGATCGTAATTTGATTCGAATTAAATTTTTCTAATGGCATCCTCCAGAAAGTGCAAAGTAAACACGTGCTCTTTCCCGTCACTTTTCCACCAAGTGGTTTTGACAGGATCTTAAACATCTGGACAGTGTACATCATATGGAACACACACAATTCTTTCTTCCACGCCGAGTAAACTGGCCTCAAGCAAGTCCATGAGAGAACCCACCAGTTAATCAAAGCAAATATGGCATTTTCTTTAACAAACAGACCCTTATCTTGAGTGGAAAATCTTGAAATGAAGGAAAAAAATTACTTTCAAACAAATTTACACATTTTTTGATTGTTTTTAACATATAATACAGGTAAAATTTGGGAAATCAGTGTGGATTGACGTTGCACTGAGCAATTTTGGGGGGGTGTGGGACACTACATGATGTCTGGAGTGAGATCCTGCAGTGGAGCCATTATTTAGGGCCTGGGGGATCCCAGCTAGGGGTCGTGGCCCCTGATGACCCTTGGATGATGGGCAGGACTCCATCCATGAGGACACATGACAGCAGGAAGTACTAGCTAATGTGGCTCTGATTAGAGTCCTTATCTCCAGCCTATCTGACGGGAAGAAATGAACCGCTGACTAAAAGCGTAAAAGGAACAGAGCCATGGTAAAGAAAAATTCTGTCATCACTTTCTACCGTAGAACAAAAAAATGTGTGGTGACTTCTTTATTTTCATGGAAATTGCTGTAAATGAAAAGTTCGCCTTGCTTGTTTTTTTTAGTCAGAACCAGAATAGAAAATTACACATAGTCCTGGTTCGCTTAGTATTCACACTGTCATTTTTAACACCGAACCTAAAACAAATAAAAACGTCTTTTGACAAGAAAAAACTAGCTATGCTTGAGCATTCAGTCATTTAGTTTCAGTTTTAGGGTCTCATCTTGTGACATCATGTCCTGTTTTTGTCATTTTCATGTCTTGGTCCGTGGTGTTTTTGTATTTCAGTCAAACCCCACCAGAGTTCGTTTGGAAGCGGATCGAGACCCATCTTGTTTGTAGCGCACCAGGGTTCGGGTGGCAGCGATCATTCATACACTCTAAAAAATGTTGGGTTATTTCAACCCAAATTTGGGTCAAATATGGACAAACCCAAATGTTGGTTTAAAAATTTAATTTAAAAAATGTACAATTGAAAGTAAAAGGTGAAGTTGGGTTAAAATCTCATATTACATTTTTAAGACAACATTTGGGTTTGTCCATACAGTATTTTACCCAATTTTGTGTAACCAACATTGTTTAGAGTGTATGAACCACACTAACAGAGCAATCTCACCAGTGGTTGTTTTAATTGAACAAAAGTGTGAACATACTCGAAATGTCATAAAGAACCATAAAAGTATCCTAAAAGTGCATGATCCATACTTACAGAGATGCACAGCCAGGATTTTCTTCAGAACTTCACTGTTCACTGTTTCAATGAAAAAAGAAAGAAACAATTTTCAGTAAAAAGCATTCTTTTAAAACAAAAATAAAATAGTTTTTATTCTTGCAAACCTTCAAAAATCTGATTCAAAGAACAAATTTAATCATAAAAATTGGGAAAATAGAGAGTTATGAAACATTATTAAAAAAAAACATAATCAAAAAAAATTATAAATAGTCATACGTTAATAAATAAATCAGATTGACCAAACAAATTAACCAAACTAATGCAAATTCAGTTTATTAACAAAGTGAAAATTAATCATAAAATAAGGACTTTTACTTTTACTTGTTTCCACCACCATGTCCCTATGGGGCCCCGTACTTGTGTTTTCCACAAAAGTCATTTTTAGTTGATGTTTCACATGAATGCAGCAACAAAACGCATTTTAGAAATATCTAAAACAGTATTTTAAAAATAAAAAAAAAAGGCAGCTGTGGTCACCGGAACTTTTCTGGAAAAAAACATGCATGCAATATTTATGTAAAAAAAAAAACAAAAAAAAAAAATATATTTCATATTCAATGAAAGGTCCCACTTTATATTAAGTGGCTTTAAGTACTATGTACTTACATCTCAAAAATAGCCCGTTCTCATCCTTTAACGTTATATAGAACGCTATATGCAAAAACGGCGCTATACTACGCACATGGCGCCCTTTATCGTTAATATAACACGCGAACCCAAGACGTTAGAAATCCTTTAGCGTGAATATGACACGCACACCCTACCCCACACCTAAACTTAGCCCTCACAGCACGTGTTATATTAACGATAACGGGTGCCGTGTGCGTAGTATAGCGCCGTTTTTGCATATAGCGTTCTATATGACGTTAAAGGATGAGAATGCGTTGGCTCATGTTGTATTGTAAATCACTTTTGGTGCTATTGAGGTGGGATACGGGTAAGGTTAGGGACAGGTGTGGTGGTATGGGTAGGTTTAAGTGTAAGGGATGGGTCAGCTGTGTAATTACAGATGTAATTACATAAATTAATTACGGCTGTAATTACATGCTGGTATTTTTTAAATATAAGTACAATGTAAAAACATGTGTGTACACAATAATTCATTTATATCAAACTATTAATTTCAATGCAAGTACATGGTACTTAAAGCCACTTAACTTAAAGTGGTATCCAATGAAATAATGTTAGTATACCGAATTTTAAAACGTTTTTTTTTTTTTTTTTTACTTTATGTTAATTAACTGACAACCACCTTAAAAACACAAGTGGTACAGAGAAAACCAACATAAGATGTATAAACCTTAATGTACATAATTTCAATGAAATCAAAAGGAAAAAACATCAGATGTGAGCTGTCAGACAGGGAATTCTGGGAATATCAATTTTACAGTTTCTCACTGTAAATTATAAGATGACTTGTTCTTTATCACTGCCATACATTTAACAGTAAACTGTCAAATTGAACGCCCCATAAAATCTACTGCAGTTTTTCAGCATATAAAGAGAACTGACCATTGACCAATTAACAGGTTTAAACATTTATACATTTATTCATATGAGAATTTATCATCAATTTAAATATCGATGTATTCACCAACCAAAAGTATCAGGAGGGTTACTGAGATCCCGCCCGGATCAAGCAGCTTTTTTAAGTTAAAAACTAGTTTTATCTTTTAGAATCTTTTGTTTGATTGTCACAAGCAAAAATTACAACGAGTGCTAATTCCCAACTTGTAGCTCTGCACAGAATCGGTGATAACGGTGCATGATGGGAACTGGCAGGCACTCATATCTGTGCACTTAGGAGCTTGTCTGTGCTGCTCAGTGGATTGAGTTACTGTGAAAGGCATGATGGAGTGTAAAGTAATCTCCTGCTGTGGAGCTGCCGCGCATGCCTGGAGTCCGTCGCATGTTTCTGAGATTCCTTATCTGGTGTGAGGGGCTTCACCTGCTGCGCTAAGATGCCCTGGAGACTTTACCACGGCTCGCCAGCATTTCCCAGACAACATTCGGCCTCTATCCAACAAAGTTTACTACATATCGTTTAAGCTTGAAATGTATACAACGTTTTCACAACATCTGTTGATTTGGTAACTTTACAATATGGTCTCATTAGTTAATGCATTCGCTAACAAAGAGCAATTCATTTTCAAAGCATTTGTTAATACTTGTACACTAATCCAGATACATTTGAAAACGCATCGGTAGCACTTTATTTTACAGCCCTGTTCCACATATACATACTTGTTATAGTAATTACAGTAACTGGGTAATGACTACTAATCCTGTACCTACCCCTCCTAACCTTAACCCGTGTTACCTTATATTAACCAGGAAGTTCACGCAAGTGCACATACTGTAAACTAAAGTGCAACCAACGCATCTTTTTCCTCTAGATTTTGGTCTTTTGTCACTGAGATGGCGATTTTGTCCTTAGGTAAATTGAAAACGCTGTTACTTTGTAAAATCTTCATATTAAATTTCTTGAAAAAAGACAGAAAATGTACTCTCAATTGCTGTCCATTAGCAAAACATGAGGGCTATTGCACTTTTGAGCTTAAAATGCCTATTAAGAGTGACTTGGACGCACCAGTGAGTGGTGACTGCTAATAAAATGATCGTGCCAGAAAAAAAGTATGGATTTTAATTATGCCTGGTCTGTCAGTATCATCTCAGTAAGCTTTTGTTAAATTTAATGCGAAAGCAGGAAGATGATTTAAGCACGTGTGGATGAGAAACTTTTGGAAAATGCTGGATGGACACAGGTTTGAAACGAAAACGCTTTTCGCAAATCTATCTGGATTAATTAAGGTCGTTTACACGACCCCACTCTCAACTAAAAATTGTAAACTTTAAATCAAAGTCCTTTTAGGTAAGTCATGCCACTCGGCCGCCATCTTGGCAACTTTTTTTTAAAACAGTAATGTATTTTCCGCTGTCGCAAACCTCAACTGTGCGCATGCGTCGGTGGAACCAGTCGATAGGCTTAAATATTTCCCGGCTTGACTGTTAAAAGCAGACGATTGGCTGTCCGGCGGGAGGGGCGGGACATGTGCATACAACCGCCATCTTTGGTGTTACGGGTTTTCCCCATAGCTATGTATATGAAGGCTAGATATGTCGTCCACGCTGCTGGCCAATGGAGGTCGACGTCTGCACCTGGCGGCCATCTTGTCACAGGCAGCTCGCTCACTCGTAACATTGTGTTAATGGTAGATGTACTATTTAAATGACCATAACTTGCTCAATTTTCTACCGATTTTCAAACGGTTTGTTTTGTTATAAACGTCAGAGATGTAGTTATGACACTGCATACTTATGAATAAAAAGTGTATAAATTTATACTTTATAGCCACGTCAATAACGTTTGTAAGAAACCAAACCGTTTGTAAATCCGTCAAGATTTCAACGAGATAAGAGTATTTGTGTTCGTGCTGACCACTCATCTTACATCAGCTTGTCTGTGACAAGATGGCCGCCGGTGATGACGATGAAAACTCCGCCGTAACACATCTAGCCTTTATGGTTTTCCCTATGCATTTGTATTAAGGATTGAGGAAGTGGCATGTCTCTATAAAAATAGTCTCTGTTTAAATGCATTTTGACTGTTCATTTACACGACAACAGCGTTTTGTGGGCCTATTGAAATTTTTTTTCGAAATGCTAGTTTTTGAAAACGACACCGTTATCGTCTCCATGTAAACTACGAAAACACAAATTTGTGAAAACAGTGACGTCATGTGCATGCGTATCACGTGTTCGCTCTATACAAAGTTCCCACATGAAGTCACAACAGACGGGCATTTGCCGAGCCGGCATCATTGGGCAGAACATTAGAAGAAGCAATACGAGTTAAACGAAGTGAAATAAGTTTCGTGCTTTAAAGTGAAAATGGTCATTGGGTCAATGAATGTTCAAATCGTGCCGAAGGTTCAGTTTAATTAGGATTTTACAGTATACCAGTCATTAGACTCCATGCATGTGGAAAGACTAAGCTATTGTCAGAACAACAACGGAGATTATGGCTGGCGAGGATAAACAGGAAATAAACTCACTCAAATCACGCGAGAATTTGTTTAACAAAAGCACAATGTTGTGTTATATTGCGAGTGTACACGAATATTAGTTAACACTTTGCAGTTTTCTAACACTTTGAAGTATTAAAAACATACAAAACAACATTGTTTCCACTGTTCAATCGCGCCCCCATCTCTCTCTCTCACTAACTCGTTCTCTCTCACACACACACACACACATTCCAGCATTGCAATCTCAGATTATGTCCCTTACGAACCCGCGTATAGTAGTTCCGCATTACATTAATTAATTTGCATGCAAGTTATTTATTTTTATACTCATGCATCGAACCATGACGCCCGCACCGTTTCGTTTCAATACGAATTCATGTACCGTTCCACCCCTATTCTTCAGTGTACAAATAAGTACATGCATATTACAGAAAGCAGGCTATGGCTTTTTAAAGGGGACATATCATGCAAAATCCACTTTTTTAGCCCTTAAATGCATTTTGTTGTATATTTTGAGTGTTTATAAGTACAGAAAAGATGAAATTATTCTCTTCAGGTGATTTGTTTATATCTTTATATTCTGTTTTGGTCATATTTTTCAACCTGTTCAGATTTTTCTGTTCTCTATGACGTTTTTTGAGCAAGTGCGTCACCGTATTTGCAGCGGAACTGCCAAATAAGGACATTGACTACCGGTCCAACACTTCGAGCAATCCGCCATTATTATTTCTCGCTCCGATTTTGTAGTCCGAGCTCAATGATGCAGAAGTTACGAGAGGGCAAGTCAAAATGTTCGGTTGTTGGATGTACGTTAGTGACCTGAAGCACTTCAAGGATTCCCACTTCAACAACCTCCGCCAGTATAAAGAAGGGTTTGCCGATTGACTTCGTCTGAATGAGAGGTAAATTCCTTCTATCTTCGGAGACGACGAACAGAGCATTTCGATAAGCTGTAAATATCGTTAATAAAAATAAAGTACTTTACTTTATTAAAATACATGGTGGCCATGGTTTAGCAGTACCTTTGTCTTTCTTTGTTTTTGTTTTGAAGTAACGTTACACGTCTGCAGTATTAGTGTTCTTGAGTTTCATCAATGGTCATTTAGCTGCGTTGTTTTCTGATGCTTTTCTAAACGTATCATATTGTCAATACGGATTTTTTTGTGGTAAGATTAGACCGTAGTCATTTATCTTGTCAGTGTGCTTGTTTTAACAAGAGAAATAGTCGACTTTCACTAATAACACAAAACACTTAACTCACATACCAATATATCCATATGAAGAAGAGGTTGTTCTGCAGGTTCGCCGTCGTCTTTATCAACTCGCTCGCTCTGGCTCGAATATATAAGGCTTGATGGACAAATCTTCCGTTGTTGACATTTTATTAAAGTGTGAATAAAAATGTTCTTTGAAGGTATCGTATATAATCGTATATCTCTAATCAAACTACAATAATGGGCGAACGTGGGGAGTTGAACTGACCATGAACTCATCGACCTGGTGAGCGGGCGGGGTATGACACATCTCCTTTTTATTCAGCCCATTCTCACCCCCAAGGCGTCACTTAACTGACGCCTTGGGAAGCATTTGGACATGCTTCAATATCTGACGCTTTAGGCGCCCTTTAGCGTCAGTTAGATGACGCCCTAGGATCGCGTGTACCCTACCCCCACCCCACACCTAAACCTAACCGCGTCCTCTAACTGACGCTTTCCTTTAGCGTCAGTTAGATGACGCCGTATGATCGCGTGGCATGGTCAAAGGTGACGCCTTGGGGTGAGAATGCGTTGTTTTATTTAAAGGGCCCGCTTTGAAACGGGTCGCTCAAAGAGGCACATCAGAAAAGGGGCCTGCGGAGCTATAATAATGAGGAATTCAGACCCAAGCATTGCAGTTATGTTTTATAAGGACCACAACGGTATGATTTATATGTAAAAATGAATGATTTAAAAGCATGATATGTACCCTTTAATAGAAAGAGAGTCTAGCATCAAAGCTACTTCGCTTATTTTTAAGTTACTTTTCCATTGATTGCACTTGAGCAAACGTCACCAAACCAGCCCTCGGCAATATGATTGTACACTTCCAGTGATTTCCAGGCTCGGAATTGCTCACTTGTGTAAAAACTCCTAGCCAATACCAGATAAAGGTAGGCCTACACATGAAAATACTGTATCTGAGGCAAAGCTGCATAATCGGTGCTTCCTTCATTACTGCATACGGATCGACACCATTTATGAATGAAATTTTCGCATTGTACCTCTCTCTGTCTTGTTTTAATAGAGTCTCTTTATAATCTATTTCACTTTGTCTCTTCATGATTTGCGTACGTAAACACAGCCGCTTATACCCTCAAAGATGGCGTCTCCGGGGAGGTCACATGACATTAATTCGCCTGTGGGAACTTTGTATAGACGTGTAGTGTTTCTTTACAAAGTGACATCGCCATCTACTTGCCTGGCAGCAGAATACAGCGTTTTTAATCATTATCTCAGATCCATCCAAACTGTGATCGATTTGCCAAAGTTGTCGTCCGTACGCGAAAAACGCAAAGGAAAAACGTTTCCGGTTTTTGCACATCGTGGTCAAGTAGATATAATTGTTCATTGTTTGTTCATGTGTTAACTTCATCTGAAATTAATATTAATAAAAGCAGTAGAAGTATTGTTCATCATGTTAACTAATATAATTTTAACAAATGGAACGTTTTTGTAAAGTCTACATTTCCTTCAGAACCCCCATTATATAGTGGAGCACATCACATAAGGTAAGTCTGGCTGTGTATGAGTCTCAGTTTCAAAAGAGGAAGGATTTTTTCCACCACAATCCAAAGAAACGGCACACAAACGAATGGAGCCGTGCCACGGTGTGGAAAAGACGCATGTCCAGCCTCATGCTTCACGTCAGGGCCTCTGCCAAAGAAAACTGTGGTCGGAAGAATCCTTTAATAGTGCCTGATCTGTGTCACCTGAGACTGGAATCATCCGAAACTCAGAAACCACGCAGCCACAGTCATGGACGTGGATATTTGCAGCATCTGAGACTCTCTAATGAAGGGCTCCCACCACAGACCACTCCGAGCGGCCCCCGCTGCATCACAATATGCCCTACTTTCACATTTAAACGCCTGGGCTCTGGACAGGTCGCAATATAACAAATGCACAGTGCCTTTCCCACAGATTCTAAGATTACAGTTTGCCTTATTTATCCCCATCATGACTGTCATGTGACAGTCGAGCACATGAAAACGACTCACACTTCTCGGGGAACGGTGACAGAATTTTCCTACTGTGTGACTGACGCAATCTAATGGTGACAAAGCCTGAGCAGAACATTTCCTATTCTACTATCCACAGTATAGAGAGGGCTATAGTGCTGTCTTGATAGCAAACTTTCAGTAATCAAAAATAATAGGGTGTATTAAAGGGACAGTTTCCTCACTCAATTAGTACTCACTTCATGTTGATCCAAACCTGTGACTTTTCTTCTGTGGGACTTAAAAGATGATATTTTGATAACTTTCACTGTATGAACAAAGAAAACAAAACAAAAAAACAATGATAAATTAGTAAATGATGACATTTTTCATTTTCATCTGTTTTAGAACACTTTAATAAAAGATGATTAATTTATATTATTAATATTAAATATTAACACATATAAAAATAAACATGGAAAGTGTTCCGCAAACCTTTTTGAACAATTATTTTGCAATAATTAAAATTATTGTTACTGGTATATATATATATAATATAAATACTGTAATATAAATAAATAAATAATGTAAATATAATATAAATACTATAAATATATATAAATATAATATTAAATGATAAAATCAATATATATATATATATATATACTGTATATATATATCGACCATTTCACAAGATGTAAACAACACTGGTCCAGAAACACTTCCTGTTTCAGTTAAAGAAGAAAAAAATCTTAAAGATGTTTGTTTAACTTTTTGATTCAGTTTTAAATGTTCTGTTGGTTGTATTTTATCCCAGCTTTTATGTAGTGTTAAAAAACTGGAACAGGAAGTGCTTCTGGACCAGTGTTGTTTACATCTTGTGAAATGGTCTAGGCTATATATACACACTGTATATATATATATATATATATACACTGTAGATATATATATATATATATATATATTGAGTGTAGATATATATAATATACTAAAATATTATATGAAATATAATGGATTACTATGGCCTCGATATTAAAATTCTGTCCAGTACCGATAAGTTGATAATTATTTTCAAGCTGATAAATAGTCAATGTTAAAACATATGCAATTTTTTTAAATACATTTAAAATACCTAAAAAAAAAAAAAAAAAAAACATTGTTTAAATGCATGGATTTTTTTTTTTTTGAGAATAAATTTAACAGTGTAAAGAAAGATTACCTTTGTCACCATTTAACACACACGTAAAGTTAATCTAAAAATAAAAATGGCAGAAATAAAGTCACAATAAAGTATCTAATATCGACCAATAGGTTACTGATATGAATTACAAAATCTGACAACCGATGTTATAGGCTTCTGATATGTTGTGCATGCCTACTTTTAACTCATAATGTAGTATTATAATTCATATTTTAGTATCAATAACACTACTGAGTACACAAAAACTAAAACTAACATCACGCATCTACAATTCACAGAAAGTTGTGCTTTCTCAGAACATCCAAGAAAAAGTTGTCATTTGGTGCTTCCACCAAACCTCTGCTTCCAGTTCAGATCAACTGATGGCAAAGAGACGGAGCCATAGAAAAGACTGGTTAGTGTCACACAGGAGCAGGGGTCCATTAGGAAGACCACACAGGGCTCCAGACACTTCTCCAGTGAGATAGACGCTATCAGAATGAGTGACAGGTGCTGGTTTTTTGTCCCATCTCGTTCTCTGATAGTATAGATGAACAAGCCTCCCGACACGCTCCAACTGTTTATCATCAGACGGCTTGATTTCCTCTTACAGAGAACAGATGGCTTCCTCAACGGCTCTGTGCGCGCCAGTTTACACTTTAGTTCTCAGCACAAACGTTTCGTGAGATATGGGCCCGTGCTAGATTTATCCTAAAGGGAAAATTAGCAATCAATATCGTTAAAAATACATATTGATGCGATAGTGGTGGGGCAGAATATACATACTGTGCTAGTTATGTTTATCAGATTCAAATAATACAGGTAAATTAAAAGTTTGGGGTCAGACATTTTTTTAAAAATATATATATATACATTTATTCAGCAAAGAGGCATTAAATTGATTTAAAGTGACGATAAAGATATTGTATAATATTATAAAATATTTTTAATTTTTAATATATATGTTGTTCTTTTGAACTTCATAAAAAGAAACCTGAAAAAAATTATCAAAGTTTCAACAAAAATATTAGTCAGCACAACTGTTTTCATCATTGAATATAATAAGAAATATTTCTTGATCATCATATTAGAATGATTTATGAAGGATCATGTGACAATGATCAGCTGAAAATTCAGCTTTGAACACAGGAATGAATTACATTTTAAAATATATAAAAATAGAAAATATTTCTAAATATTACTGTTTTGTATTGTACTATTGATAACATAAATGCAGCTTTTGGTGAGCATAAGAGCATAAAAAATATTTTTAATATTTAGCGTTATTCAAAAGAACGTAATACAAACAGATATAAAATATAAATCTGAATTTAAATTATTTTATTATGTGAGAAGAAAAAGCGTGGAGATTGATATGAGAGTTTAGCTGTCATTATGCAACATTTTCTGAATAAACGATCCTGCGATTGACCAATCACGATCAAGCATTCCAGAGTGCCATGTAATAAAGAATAACACATGACAGACATTTTCCGTTGTGTTATGTTAGCTAGCATTTGTCAAACTTCATTCACAGTAAGACTTGCTAATGTCAACCCCAATCCATTGTGAAGTTTATACTGGCCTCAGCTGTCCGCTATGCATTCATGTAAGAATGCTTGGAAGTGCAGGCTAGCATGTCAGCAATGCGTAGCGGGACTTTGAAGAGTAAGGCTGGGTCAACATAAACAACAGGTACTGAAGTAACAAACCTCAGGAACAGGTGGTCCGGTCACGGTGGCCGCAAGAAATGTTTCCGCTCAAGACCTGGATCGATAACTTTCGTCCTGTTGATCAAAGTTGAAAAGTTAAAACCAGATTTTTACATTTTCTAAAGAAAAAGCATGTTAATCTGCCAGATATTCTGCAGCATTTATTCATCTTTGTTAATGTAAACAGAGCAATTTTTCATTGTTTGTTCATATGCATTAACTAATGCTAAGAGATACAGCAAACAAAATTAGAATATGCATTTCAAATAGAAAGCCTCAATTTGGATTTCAATAGGCAGATGCTTAAGAGTCAATGATTGGATTGGAATAAATTACGACATGTATTTCAATCAAGAGGTGCATCCATGTTTGCTCAAGATCTTGTATTGTCAATGCAAGAGTCCAGCACTCTGTAAAGTCTCCTCCAGCACATCCCAAAGACTCTCAATGAATTTAAGGACTGGACTGAGAGATGATTCATGTGAAAATGATTCTTCATGATCCTCACAATCTGAGCCTGATGACATTATCATCCTGGAATATGGCCATGATGTGTCTCATACATGGTTGTTTAAGAAATGAAAAGCTACACACTCCATCAATTAGGGTTAGAAGAACTGTTTCCAAACATATAACATGAAATCATTAATCACTGAAATAATGATCCGGTCATTGACGCTTAAGTATTTGCCTATTGAAATCCAATTGAATTTTTCTTTTCTTTTTCTTTTTTTTTTTTGTCTGGTCAGTGTATACTCAGACTGATCTCATGAAATGGCGTATGTATGACACGCCAATTCGTATTTCCATTTTTGGCGAGCTATCAATAGACATAATCGCTTTTCAGTGTGTTTATGAACGCCGTTGGCTTAACGTTACATTACTGTATACATAAATATATGACCCACCCCAACCCCATCCCTAAACCTACCCGTCACTGGGGTTAATAGCATTTAAAAGTCTTCCCCTACCATCCTAGAAAAAAACTATATCGCTCCCCAGATGTAGATCTACATTTTGCTTCGTTTCGCTCGGACATTTAACGGTGTAATACACACATACACGTGGATAGCTCAAAATGTGCATAGATAACACGGCACTTGACTTGAAAGTGGTGTGTATGTTCAACATGACATCATGACTTTTGCGTAAACATACACGCCACTTTCGAGTCAAGTGGCGTGTTATCTCCACGCATTTTGAGCTATCCACGTGTGTGCGTGTATGTCTACGCCATTAACGTCCGAGTGATTCCGCGTGTCTGTACACGTCGTCAAATGTCCACGCGAAACGAAGCAAAATGTAGATCTACATCTGGGGAGCAATCTTTTTTTTCCTAGGATGGTAAAGGAACAGTCATAAATGCCATTAACCCCCGTGACGGTTAGGTTTAGGGACGGGGTTGAGGTAAGTCATATATTTATATATACAGTAATAACGTTAAGTCAACGGCGTTCATAAACACGCTGAAAAGCGATTATGCGTCTTGATAGCACGCCAAAAATGGAAATACGAATTGGCGTGTCATACACACGCTACTTCATGAGATCAGTCTGGTATGTTTACGCAAAAGTCATGATGTCATGTTGGTATACTAATGTTATCAAATGAAACCTTACTTAAAAGCGAAAGCTTTTAAATTTTAATTGTATGTATAGTTATTCATTGTTATTTTAGTTTTCAATATTAATATTTTTTAAATATTTTTTTAAATATCTGTTCGTTTTTTGTTGTTTTGTGTCCACAGAATGAAAGTGTTTAGACCTCAACGATCTTCAAAATATCTTTCCAGACGGAAGTCAGTCGTACAGGTTTGGAACGACATGAGGGTGAGTAAATGATTGGAACTTATTTTATATCTCACATCAAGCTAAATATACAGACTGATCTCATGAAGTAGCGTGTGTATGACACGCCAATTCGTATTTCCATTTTTGGCGTGCTATCAAGACGCATAATCGCTTTTCAGCGTGTTTATGAACGCCGTTGACTTAACGTTATATAAATATATGACTTACCTCAACTCCATCCCTAAACGTAACCGTCACTGGGGTTAATGGCATTTATGACTGGACATTTGACGGCGTGTACAGACACGCCGAATGACGCGAACGTTAATGGCGTAGACATACGCGGATACACGCGGATAGCACAAAATGCGTAGAGATAACACACCACTTGACTCGAAAGTGGCGTGTATGTTTACGCAAAAGTCATGATGTCATGTTGAAATATAACAAATTTGACAGTTAATGTTCCATCAGGACTTTTAAATATTAAAGGACGATCATTATAACCGGTACCCGGTTTATGATTTTATTAAACTAAATGAAAATGAGAAACATTCCAACTAGCTAATATAAATGATGAATTTTTACTTTTTTATTTTTAATATTAGTTAACATTAATTTTATTTAAAGTAATGCATTTTATATAATAAGTAAAAAAAAACATTTTCTAACTATAAAAAGTCTCCTTTGCTCAACACCATGTTGTTGGCCTGGTTTATAATACGACATAAAATATGTGGGGTCAAAGGTTTTGAAAAATTCCTAAGTAAGAGCAATAACAATAGTGACATAAATATTAGCAAACCATTGTTTCCAAACAATTGCACCTGATACAGTTCCACAGATATGGTTTGGCTTCTTTAAAATCTGGAACTTGAGAGTGGAAACCGCTCCGGACATCTTTGGAGAGCAGACGACAGCCATTGGCATGTCAAAGGGCCAAGTGTTCACATATGGTCACATAGTTGAACTAATGGCTGACAGGCCTCAGCGAGGGCATTAAAGTGACCCTGCCTCCAGGACAACACAAGCACGGACCAGCGCTCTGTAAACACGCATCCCGAAACCTGGAAACATACCATTAGACCATTAATGTTGCACAATGGCCTACTTACTCCTCTGTTCACATTTGATATCTCAACCACAATATAAACAGGTTTTTCTTCATTCCAAAGAACTTGCAGATTTAAATGACACAATTAGAAAGTCTGCAATTATACAAACTAAAGACAACATCTTGTACACTGAAAAAATGTTTGGTCTAGGATTTACTTTGGATCACTTTTCACTCAGAAATGGCTAATTTTACATTTACAAATTACAAAGAAAATCATTTTTTAAAGTGTACAAACCACAAACGTACAGGACGGCACTATGGGACTGTTTAAAGAGTTAAACCGCAAGTTTGCAGCTTGAAATATTTATGTGGTAACTATTATTTAAAAATGATCATTGCTCGTGTTTCAAAGTTCATATTACTGAGTTTACATTTGTTGATTCACTGTGTTTGAGATTGCTGTTGAGGTTTAATATAAAATCATATTTGCCTTGATAATAATATTTCAGTCATTAGTTGAGTTAACTTAACAAATTGACTGTAAAATGTTGCCTTTTTTAAAGTTAGGTCAGCTTTTCTGTTGTTTTACAGTGTTGTTATCTGAGACGCATCATCTCAATTGTTAGTAAAAGCTAACAAACCTGTGGGAAATCCTTCACGGATCTGACAGTGTGAGAAAGTTAGCGCACAGATTTGAAGCAGACAGCTTACAATGGACTTTATCTGAGTGTTTATGATAGATAAGGTTTGGGGGAAAGCCTTCAGTGACAGCCATCAGACGCTCAAAGTGTTCTGACAGAAAGCCTGGACACATCTTGAGATTGTTAACAAATAGACTGCTTCATACAGATAAGCTCGACAGAGATTCGGTGCAAACGCAGGGACGTTTTGAATGCGCGGCTGTAGGAACAGCTTTGTTTGGTTCGAGATCCAAGCATGACCATTTGATAATCAGCTTGTATCGTCATCAGCTTGGCCTGAATTCGTTTTTTGTCATCAGCAAGCATGTAATATTTGTTTTCTATTTAACTGTCAACTATTTAAATCTCTGTCATGGTAAGGGCAAGATTTGAATAATTCAAATGCATTTGTACAGTACACGTAAACGAAGGGAGAAGGACATAGTGAGGCTTTCATTTGAGATGGAACATTTTCATTTAGCCTGATATACAGTATTTTCTTTTGTTTTGCATGTTCCGCTCTAAAATTGGAAGTCAAAGAAGAAGTAATTATCCTCTAAATTGAGCTATTTCGCATAATTATTTCTTGGAATGTAATGTTTTTTACCGAGCTACAAAGAACATTGAAACTTGCCATTTTATATGCCGTTTGTGTCGCATAATGGGTTTTCCCATCAGCTCCAGACTGCGCTGGTTAATTTGGGAAGAGGTCTTGTTCCCTCCGAGAGCACAATTTAATGAGGGATATCATCCAACTGAGAGAAGTTACATTTATTTATATATTTTATATTTATTAATGTATTTGTCTTTTAAGATATCAAATGGCATATAGATGAAGATGGAATGATGGCTGTAATTTTTGTAATCAAACAAAAGATTGTATTGATACATGTCAATATGTGTAAAGTTATATATTTTTTATTTAATCTGTGAATGTATAATTTATTACAATTACAACAAAATGTACATATAAAATGCATTTTACATATGAATATTTTTTCATATTCTATATTTTTAGTATATATATATATATATATATATATATACACAAAAACACAAAAGTAGTACACATCAATGTCATAAAATTATAATAAAATTATAAAAACATATTTAGAAAAGAAATAACCACATAAAATCTATGGATTGTATATAAACAATTGTATATATAAAATTATTAAAGGTTATATATATATATATATATATATATATATATATATATATATATGTATCTACACACACGTATACACACACAAACACATATATATACATATACACGCACATATAGTACACACACACACACACATATATATATATACATACATACATATATATCTACACACACGTACACACACACACACACATAACCTGTGTATGTATGTATATATATATATATATATATATATATATATATATATATAAATCCAAAAGTACACATCAATAAAATGTCAAAATTATATATTAAAATTCAAAAATAACAACCGCCTACAACATATTCACAAGTGCTATTTGTAATCACTCTAAACAAATGTGATTCTTACGTTGAATCCATAAAATTGAGATTATACACCAACTAAGCAACTACTGGGTCTTTATGCCTCTTTTTAATCTGTCTGTGACCTTTTAAAGTTCATTTAGTTTGAAACAGAGAGCACTTAATGCTTAGTTGCTCCCTAGATGACCAGTTCAGCCATATGAGTGTGAAGAGAATTATGACCCATTTTATGGGGCAAGTTAGTTACTCCTTTGTTTATAACTGAATGTGACTAGTGTTGTGAGAACAGTGTAGCAAATGCAAAATTTATGTACAGCCTCGGGCAATGGTGATTTTTTCCCCCAGTGTTGCGTCAGTGAGTTGATCTTTGCATTCCTAGTCTTATCTGTAAATCTTTACTTAGCCGTAAACCACAACCCAGGGTCTGTATGGCACATATGTGTAAAAGCTTCACATCGTGAATGCAAGTCACATGACCATAAGCAAAGGAACGATCTGAATGAAGGGTGACCTCTACTGAAAGACAGCGGACTACATGACTGACATCACCCAACAATGTAAGGTCAAAGGTCACAACTGGAGTGATATACACAGAGAGAGACCCAATGAAGTATCCGGACACTTAAAGGGTTAGTTCACCCAAAAATGAAAATTAAGCCATTAATTACTCACCCCCATGCTGTTCCAACCCCGTAAGACCTTCGTTCATCTTCGGAACACAAATAAAGATTTTTTTGATTGAATCTGAGAGCTAAGGGACTGGCTCTTGACGGCCCATAAAGTCATTAAAGAAAAGGTTTAAATATTCCATGTGCCTACAGCGGCTCAATTATAAGTTTATCAAGCGACGAGACTACTTTTTGTGCGAAAAAAAACATAAATAACGACTTTATTCCACTATTCCATTACTTCCTTATGGGCGCATGCGCGAGAACTGAGACGAGGACGTTCTCATTCGTCTACTTCTTGTTACCGGCTGCTCACCGCTTAGGAATTTTACCGCCACCTACCGTATAAAATGATGATCCATATATAAGGCGCTCCGGATTATAAGGAACACTGTCGTTTTTTGAGAAGATTAAAGGCTTTTAAGTGCACCTTATAGTGCGGAAAATACGCAAATTGAAAAGCGTATGTACAGAGCGCATCTTCCTCTGCTTGTAAACAGAAAGTTTTGCGCTTTCAGCTATATCAGCACATCATCTTATACGGTAGGGGGCGGTAAAACTCCTAAGCGGTGAGCAGCCGGTAACAAGAAGTAGACGAATGAGAACGTCCTCGTCTCAGTTCTCGCGCATGCGCCCATAAGGAAGTAATGGAATAGTGGAATAAAGTCGTTATTTATGTTTTTTTTCGCACAAAAAGTATTCTCGTCGCTTGATAAACTTATAATTGAGCCGCTGTAGGCACATGGAATATTTAAACCTTTTCTTTAATGACTTTATGGGCCGTCAAGAGCCAGTCCCTTAGGCAGTCTATGTAGGACTGATCCAGCTCTCAGATTCAATCAAAAATATCTTTATTTGTGTTCCGAAGATGAACGAAGGTCTTACGGGGTTGGTACAGCATGGGGGTGAGTAATTAATGACTTAATTTTCATTTTTGGGTGAACTAACCCTTTAAGCCACAAAATATATAAAATGTCATTGCCTTAGAAATATCAAATCAAATCCATCTGCAAAGCAAAGCTTTTCTATAGACCATTTTGCAAGATGTAAACAACACTGGTCCAGAAGCACTTCCTGTTTCAGTTTTTTAACACTACATAAAAGCTGGGATAAAATACAACCAACAGAACATATAAAACTGAATCAAAAAGTTAAACAAACATCTTTAAGATGTTTTCTTTACATGTGAAATAAAGAAAACAGTTACAAACTGAAACAGGAAGTGATTCTGGACCAGTTTTGTTTACATCTTGTAAAATGGTGTATAACTAGAACTTTACTTCTACCATTTTTGAGCAACAGGTCAATAAGTTCCTCTAAAGTGCACCCTTGGTGAGGAGAAGAGAACATTTTTCAAATCTGTAACAATAGTGTACTTGTCTAAATACTTTAGGGGTCACTGAGTGCATTCAATTCACCAGGTCATCTAGTCTTATATTGCAAAACAAAATAGTTCTGACCTATTGTAAAACACCCATTTGGGAGTAGACAAATTTCCATCATCAAAAACGCAGATATCGTGGAACAGATTCCACGTTGGCCATTTTAAATTGGCAGACAATAGCATGGGAGGGTTTGTATGAGTTTATGCCCTCTAAAAGCCCCAGTGGGAGAGCTGTTATTCAGCCGACGGGACGGCTGCCGTTTCTGCAGCTGAAAACTTTGTGAAACTGTGCCCGCTGCTTTGGTTCCTCACAGCGAGACAGCAGTCTATAATGGGCGGCGATTGTTCTCAAGACAATACGGCTTTTTAAAGGGTGCCACCGCGATGGTAAGTATATATGAAATATTGTTATCCTGGCTCTGAGAAATCAGAGCGGTCAGGCTGTCTAACCACAGTCACGCAGTGGCGCCACAATCTCGTGGACAGCTTCCACGCTTGTGCCGCTCGAGAACAGCGCCCACGGGTGTGTGGATGGTGAACCTGAGCAATTATCTAGAACAAAATCATTTCTTCTTTCTTAAAGTGACATTTCAAGGCAGACAATTGGTTCCTCAAATGACGAAACGAAAAAGTTGAGAATCTTTTGTACATGAATGGTCAGTCTCTTAAAGTCAACATGAAATGTCCAGAGCACATTATTGGACGGATTTCTAGAAATAATGATAAAAGATTAAAGATCCTATGGTAAAAACCTGTCATTTGGTTTGGTTTGGTTTAAAAACCTGGACCTAATTGGTTAATGTAATTTTACAATAAAATGTTGTTAAATATACAGATTTTGGAAGTCAAAAAGAACAAGTCATCTTATAAATAAAATAATTACACCCTGTTGTTTTCTTATTATTCTTCCTACTTATGGGAGTCTATGGCAGCCCTATGAACGGAATATAGAAAAATGATGAAAATTGGCACACTTGTAGAGGTGACCAACCTTTTTGAGATTTTTACTTATAACTTTTGAACAGTTTGTCAGAATTATAATCTTGGTTAAACCGAATCTGTGGATATACCGATTTTGCCAGGATTGGACCAACCGCCAGTCATTCTGCCACCATTTTGAAATTTGGTTGGGTTCATTGACAGCATGTGCTGAATATCCATAACAAGATTGAACACAGTGCCACGTAGTGTTCCAGATAAAGGTTTTTTGCTAAAAAAAATAATTAGCAAAACTGTCCAAAAGTTGATTTCTCTGTCACTATGATTCTTGGTTTATGCCGATTCCGACGACATCTCATTTGTCATTTTCCATCAATATGCCTTTACGCCGTATTAAACTTTTTATTTTTATTTTTTCACCATGCCTGGGTCTTCTGTGAACATTTTCATGTCAAGAATATTTATGATAAAACTATATCCGGGTTTTACAATCTATTTATGTAAAAAAAAAAAAAAACTCCATATTGAAGTAAATGAAAAAAAATTTTTTTTTTTTTTTGCTGCTACTCCTATAGTTTGTCCAATTTTTTCAAAAATCTGATCAGATAATATAAAGAATATTATGGGGTGTAAAGTAACGAATTACAAATACTCACGTTACTGTAATTAAGTAGTTTTTTTCAGAAATTGTACTTTTTTGAGTAAGTTTAAAATTGTGTAATTTTACTTTTACTTGAGTACATTTTAAGTGATGTATCGGTACTTTTTCTCCGCTATTTTCCTTCTGTTTGTGGTCGTTACTCGTTACTTGTTTTAATTTTATTTTTATCCATCAACGTGATTGGATCGAGTAATCGGTCTCGTGACTGTCATGTCATCAATTCAAATTAAGCATAGAAAACTTTAACCGCCTATTCCTGTTGTTACTCGTGGTGACTGCTGTGGAAGTGCATTTATCACGCAGCAATTCAATCCAGATATCAGCGACAGCGTCTTCCTCTAATATGTTAAGGTACATTTCACATTTCTGCTTAATATGATATTTATAAGGGCTGGCCTGTCTACATGGCCTAACATTTGGTCTGAGGTTGGGGGAATTGCGAGACGAGTTCATAATGCGGTGAATTCCCGCTCCCATTTACTTCACAATCACATTATAGAGAGACGCGCGTCAACCTCTATGCACTGCCGCTTCTCGCGCTCGCCATGCCGACAGATTCAGAATCAGTGCACATGCCGTTAACTTGAACTGCATTACTTAATAAGAAATTAGCACAGCTCGTTAATAAACAGCGTTTTTTGATTGATCCATTATATGACCCGTCTGCATTTGGCAAGTGCACTTGAGCAAAAACATTTTTCATGTTGAACTTTTTTTGTGTGTGTGTGCTGCTGTTTAGCTTCGCTGAGACTTCAGAGACAAAGTGTGTTTGTTTCTTTTGTAAAAGTTTCCTGGATATAACTTCCCTAGCCTATTTAATGCACAATTTTCCTTACATTATCAGCATTACAATGTGTGTAAATGTAGCCGTGTTAAATGTAAGGGATGATGCCACCCTTCTAGAACAATGCATTTACGTTTAAATTGTAACATATTTAATAGCATGGAATAAAAGTGTGTAATTAGTGTTAGCTCACTATCTTAGCCTTTTTCAGTGCATTAGTTGAGGTAATATGGAAATATTAGTGATTCTCATTTATCAAAACAGTAACATTGGTACCGTTTTGGAGAGAAATGGGTATTTTTTTATTTTATTTAACCCATCTCTTGGTGTGTGATGCTGAACTATCATATGAGTTTCTAAAGGTTTTTGAATTCTTTGCACAGTTATGAATATTGATATTTTATGTGCAACAATAACATGCTCAGGCCCAGTGGCTTTTCGCCTAATTTTAAATGCTTTTTCCCCCAAATAATATGATTTAAATGGTGATGAGTGTACTGATTTGATGCATTTTAAAAAGATGGATGATAGATATCCTTCAATCTTTCTTACAAAGAACAAAATATAATGTGAATTCCAGTATGTGCATTTTTTTAATTTATAAATTGTAGTGCACAGTGTTTATTATAAGGGTTAGAATCCGCACCTCAGTACTCACTACTCACTACTCTTGAGTACTTTTAAATAAGCTACTTTTTTACTCTTACTCAAGTAGTTTTTTGGACAAGTACTTTTTACTCTACTCACACTACATTTTTTGGAATGTAATGGTACTTTTACTTGAGTATGTTTTTTCAGTACTCTTTGGCAGGTGGGTGACCCCTCAAATTTTGTATAGGTGCAACAGGGAAAAATGACTCACCGCAGGACAACATATTGAGTATCTCGTGGTACACCAATACTTTTTGGGACAAGAGTGTCACTGTGGCACCAAGTATCACTTATTTACGCGATATTTGAATGGTTTTATTTTGCCCCATCTACACTGACATGATGACGATAGGCCCACTATGTAAAAATTGCTTAATACTGGGACAAAATGCACAGCACTAAATGCATTAAAATATTTTTTAATGCATTTAATGCATTAAATGCATTAAAATGTTCAGTGTTTAGGGGGTTCGGGGGCATGCTCCCTCGAGAATTTTTTTTATTTTTTTCTGACCAATATATATGCAATTTAAGACTTTTGAATGCCAAAAAGGGGGGATTATAAATAGCTTCCAAACCATATCAGTGGGCATTAGATTATTTTGTCAATACCTGCTTTCTCCTCATCCACATCTTATTTTTCTCTTAGTCTCCTTATCCTGCCCCATTTATTCCCCTCCTAAAGCTGAACTTTGATAGTTTTTTTTCATTTTCTGTGTCAGTGAAGTAAACATAGGCTTTACTGATAATGATATGTTTTATGAATCATTATCTTAATTCCAATAGTTCTACAAGCTTTGGAATTTGAATTTAGTCATTTTAAATAATACAAATTATAGGCTATACGTTTAACGCAGTTGGTGGAATTAGCAGACGTTCCCTTAGGCATCATGCGCTGTGGAAACGCGTCAAAGCATTCTCAGGTATAAATATGCAGCATTAATGCAGGTAGATGATTTTGAACTAATATTTAATGTTGATGTACAATGGTTGCATGTTAAACTAATCCTGCAATTGATATCTTAAGAACCTATAGTACAGTGGTTAGGGAAAACAAATGTCAGGCGAAATATCAATCCTGAGGCTATGTTTACACGGAAATGATTCTGAAGAGAAAACGCAAAAGTGGCGTTGCGTCATCACTTTTTATTCTGCGTTTAGACGAGCGTTTTGTGTGGGAAATCCGCATGCAAATGGTGACGCAAAAGTGTGTGAAATTCAATGTAGTATGAACTCTAGGTGGTTAGGAGTGCATACTACAACAACACCAAGTCCATGACCCTGCGTACAACCTTCACTGTCAAGCAGACTTTGCGTTTTTACCATTTACATGGGAACCTGGCGGTGGAGCGTTTTTAAGATTTCCACTCTGGAGGGTGGTTTCACTTTTTTTGCGTTTTTAAGCTCGCCATTAACGTCCGCGTCATTCCGCGTGTCTGAACACGCAGTCAAATCTCCAGTCATAAATGCCATTAACCCCAGTGACGGTTAAGTTTAGGGATGGGGTTGAGGTAAAGTCATATATTTATATAACGTTAAGTCAACGGCGTTCATAAACACGCTGAAAGGCGATTATGCGTCTTGATAGCACGCCAAAAATGGAAATACGAATTGGCGTGTCATACACACGCTACTTCATGAGATCAGTCTGGCATTTCACGCATTTGTAATCGCTCGCGTTTAGAGGGGAGGTTGGCCGGTCAGCCCAAATCCGGACAAGCAAGATATGTTGAGATTAGTCTATTAATTTAAGATTAGTCTATTCATTTATTAATTTATCTGAGGTGCCCTTTAACCCCTGTATATACCAGTTAACCGTGCCTGTGTTAGCTGTGGACAAGGCCTTAGTTAGCTTTGCATATAATCAAATAGCATGTTAATCAGAGGCCATTCTCTCTCTAAAAGTCTAAAAAACATTCATTGTGTTGCTGGTTTTGTGTTGTATGACACCGTCCACCTTTATTTCAGTATTTACTTCAGCTTGTGGAAAAATTGGGTTTTCTCTTTACCATCCGTGGTTTTAAAGTGGTTGTCCGTGTGTAATAAATGTGAATAATTTGGTAGATTAACATTATTTCAGTTAATATAGTTTTCAACAGTAAATTTAAAGCTACACTGTGTGATTTTTACCCCCATCTAGCCGTGAAAAGGTATATGACCATCCAGTGAATATTAGTTTCTGTTCCTCTCAATTCCGATTTCGTTTTAACACCTACCTACGGTGGCCAATGTAGTCCAAGATTAACATGGCTGCCAGTTCGACACTTTATCCATGAGTGTTAACCCAAACATAAACGCGAAAGGCGAAGCTTGAATTAACGGGTATGTCCCTCTTTGGCTAATGTACTTTCAAGATGGAGGGACAACATGGCGACCGACATTAGAACCCCTTACCCGTATGTATTTTCAACAATGGCATAGTATACACTCACAAGAATACTTTATTACTTGAACAAAGTAAATATACATTAATGAGCACATACATTTTTGAAAGAACTAAGTGTTTTTAGCTAAGAAAAATCTAAAAGAGTCACACCGTGTAGCTTTAAGGTAAATCTGTAAAACTTAAAAGTTGCAACCATACTTTCTATAGTATGATAAAGTTCTGGCAACCACATCTGCCTTTTTTACCGTAAATTTCACAGATCTTTATTCAGTGTGGGCTAGGATTGGTAATAAATTGGACTGTCAAAAATGGCCGTACCAAAATGGAGTCAGCCAACAGGGAAAGTCGTTTTTAGAGGGGGAGCAAGTGAAAGATAATGAAGACAAACTTTTTTCTTTGGAAAAACATGCATAGTCATTTACAACGAGACCAGGAGTGTGTAAAGACAGTAAACAAGGTCAATGTGAGTTTCATGTTGACTTTTAGGGTTCTCTGGCGTGCACTATTTTTGGCTTTAATACACATTTCTTGGCCTCCAAATGGCAGCAAACACTTTTTAATTCACCAGTCCAAACGCATGATATTAAAATGGGTCAGCTGCCCTGCCTAAATATGACTTCTTTCAAACCCCAAAATGTCTCCTGTTTTTCGCATCAAGACTTCCCCCTTCAGACCACCAGCACCCCGAAGAGAAACCACTTGAGGGAGCAGGACCGGCCTGTAACCAGGAAGAACAGGGCGGCTGTTTATTTCTGGTGCATCTCTACCGAATGACTCACAAGTTGGCTGCAAAACCAGTTCAGTCTCCAACAGCTGAGCATGTGCCAGCTCCAAAGGCATATAACTTGTGCGCTGCCCACCCGCTCCGCTTTACACCAGTCTCAATCGCAACGCTCGTCATCTGCCTATTTTCTCCTGCGTTTAATCCCCCTGTAATCATCAGATGCAGTGTTTTACAATCAACATTGGATCTGACCTTGAGCAGGTTTAGAATCGACCAGACACATTAGTGGATGGGTGCGAGGCCGGGCAGGGAAGAGAGAGAGAGAGAGAGAGAGAGAGAGATTAAGTATAAGTGGGCGGCTCTCTGGTTCACTGGAGTTGAAACACACATTCAATGTCCTTATTATAGAAGACAGTGGGCCACCAAATACAAACAAGCACTGTAAAGTGAAAAAAATCCACATTAATAGTAGTATCATCAAGGATGTATAAAGTATTTATAGTATTATGACTATTGATAACTAAAAGACCAAACATCTAAACTGAAATGTTCTTGCTGACTAAACTACAAATATGAAGATATAGCTGTGACAGTCTCACAAATTCCCCCAAAAAGCCCCCGTGGGCAAGCCCTGGTTCGTGGGAACCGCTGAGATGACAGATCCCGGCATCACTTCCCATAGAGCTCAGGGACAGAAGACATCACTTATCCTGACCTACAGTCAGTTAGACATGATGAGCTGCTTCCAGGAGTCAGCTGACCCTCTGTGGACCAATCCGAGCAAAAGAAATCCCATGCTGGAGGTCATGGAAAACCTCTCCCGGGGTCCATATTTACTTACTCAGCAGAACACATAAAAACTGTTCTTCAACAACGTGTAATGAGGAAGACGGACATCACCAGGCCAACATGTCACCCTCAAAAATGCATTTTTTTTCCCCCTGGAGAAATTTGTGGCTCGGTACAGTTCATATAAGCGTTTCTAAAACGGATGAGCTTGTGTTTGAGCGATAGTAATTGGATCGTATACACTAAAAATAAACTTAAAATGGATGGATACGCCAGTTTTTTTAACAAATGGTTCCCTCCAAGTTTAAATTACCGTGTGTGAGGGAAATGTCTTAGAAGGTTTGGGAATTTGTACGGGTAGGCCATGATCGTGTGGCTAAGACTTAAGATACACCAAAGTTAAATATGCTCCAAATTACAGTCGTTACGAGACCCTCAAAGCCAAAATTAAAGGGCGAACGCCCAGGCGGTACTATTGACTTCTTTATTGAATGGCTGCTCTGTATAATTAGCAAAGCAAACTAATCCATCTGATCTCAACCATCTGAGCGCATTGTGCTGTGATTCAGATGATGGTTCGTGATGGCACCTACTCTAGGATCAACCGGGAGTTTCGACACAACAGAGCTTTGATGTCCGTCTGCGGTCCGTTCAAGGTTTTTGGTTGGTTTCTAAGGCGAAACATTCATCTGACGGAGGATGCTGTCCCTGGAGACTCTTTTGACAATTGAGAAGGAAGCCATTACTGCCACTACGGCCTGATGTTAATGACAGGGTGACCTTTAACCTCAATTTCCCTCATCTAAAGCACGCCAGTGATTTTCAGAATATCGCATTACGACATTTAACCACATTTCGCCATCAGATGATTTCAGCAGATGAAATTGTAGCTGTTTTCAGTTCTATTTATAAACTCTTCTCTAAAAATATCTCGAAAGCTCAGAATTGTCTGTGTTTTTCCTATGTATAATTTCAAGAAGCAGTGACTAACGTGAAAAAAGTAAAAAAAAAAAAAACATAATACAATATATACATGTATACATACATGATACATATATATATGTGTGTGTGTGTGTGTCTATATATATATATGTGTGTGTGTGTGTATATATATATACATGACACACACACACATATATATATACAGTACACACTGTATATCTACATCTGCATAGAAATATAAATGTGTGTATGTACACACAAATATCATATAAATTGTATGTATAGATGCGATTAATCGATTTGAAAGCAATTTATACACACACACATAATATTAATTATTTTATTATAATTCCATATAATTATAATAAAATTATTAATCTCAAAATTGGCCAAACATGTTGTGGGTAATATTCCAGGTTTTCACTGCATTTTTGCTTCTCATAAATAATTGTGAAGATTGTTGAAAATTTAAAAAAGAAATTTTAAATCTTAAATATTTCAAGACTTATAATGCTCCTAGTTACATAGAAGAAAGTCATACATGTTTCAGAGTGAACTACTCCTTTCATTTCTAAAGTGTCTCCATGGTCTCTTAACTAGAATAAGGATGCACATTATTAATTTTAAGCTCATTCTTTTATTTCTTCTTTTTTTAGTTTGCTGTTTATTGAACATGGACATCAGTCAAAAGCATCAGTGAACATCAGTGTTAAGAATGACATTTTAGTTCCTTTTTTTTTCACCCCTTTATCCCTTTAATGCAACCCCCCTCCCAGGAAAAAAAACAATAATAATGATAAATTAATGAAATAATAATAAAAACAGTAAATAAAAAATAAATAAATAAAAAACAGAATAGCACAGATAAAAGGGAAAGTAAATAGCAATTACCAAATGTAAAAAAAAAAAAATGTATACTTATAAATAATACTGTCATGTGCGGTGGGGGTGGGGGGGGTTGAACAATTTCGACAGGCATTCATCAAATAATCTTGCTAATTTCTTTGGCCTGATTTGTTGTTTAGATGTAGCAGACAAAACCAACACATGGCATATTTCCATCTTTGGTCTGCTGGCCCGTTTCCATGACAACGGTTTCCGTGCTGATGTTGTGTGTAGCACTGCCCTTACCTCACACTTCCAGACCGAGACACACTGGCCAAATTATCCTCAAAGCAGCACAAAAAACACATGGAGTCATCGCTGTCAGCCTCTGTAGAGCTGCGGTCACATGTTTAATTTTGGATAGTGTTGTTAGAGGTGATGCTCAACACATTCAGCCATTTAAAGCTTTCCTGTCATCCCACCGTCACGTCGTTTTGACAGCTGCATCGATCCCACATAGGCAGACATCTGGCCAAGGAACAAAACTTTTGTGGATGTCAAACTTTTTCCAATGAACCCGAGAAGCTAAGAGTTTCCTTCACACACAAATTCTGCCACAGATGTGAACTAGTATGCAATTTGATATTCGATTTTGTGTTGTATTCATAGGTTTCATTGACTTTGCATGGATTCTGATGGAATATAATTAAAAATTATGGTCTTTTTGAACAAAAATCTCTCCTTTTAAAAACCCAATAAATAAAACAGCAAAACCGCTTTTCTATGAATAATGTCTCCCTCTATTGGCCAAGACTGAATAATCCCCTTTTAAACCTTATAAATCAACAAAATAACAAACTAAACAATAGGGAGACGAAAGGGCAAAAAAAAAAAAAAATAGTCACAATCATTCAATTATGGATTAAATACATTCATAATCAGAATTTTAAATTAACTATACAAAAGATCAGGATGATATGATTATATGATTTGGGTTTTATGAGAAATTATTTCTATTTAATGCTTTTATTACATTATATTATTGATATTTAATATTAATTATATTAAATATAATCTTGCAACAAGTTAAAAAGGTGGAAAAGAATGGCAAACCTATTCGGTTTCAGAAAAATTGAGCTGGATTGCCTGGAATCAGTTTAAAATTGGATCAACAATGTAAAGACAGGATTGCAAAATAAATATGCTATCATAGGATAATATGATTATCAATGTGATTGTGCCCTTTAGTCAAAAAGACAAGCGAAAAATAATGTTTTTACTGTGTATTTACAATAAATAGTACTTTGGAATGTTATCAAATGCAAAATGAACAACTACAATACAAACTATTAATATTAAAGACACATCTGCAATGATAAAATTCAAAGTATCCCTATAAAAATCAAACCAACACATTCAAGACCTGAAATGTTGTTCGTCCATCACGGCCAGTTCAGTTCAAGCTTCTGTCCAAAATTTTAGCACCAATCGGACCTACCGTTCCATACATTTGAAAAGTGGTATACTGTTCATAAGATCAAGTTTGTCTGATGGATTGGATCTTTGCAGAACACGTGCAGGCAAATCTTCAGCGATCGGTTTCCTTGAGTCCCGCTCCTCACGAGTCTCCGGTCATGATGGAGATAAACTCCTCTTGATTAACTGAAAGACAGTACAAGAACAAATGTGATCACTTAAATTCACTTTGCTTTTAACCTACTTATTCACAGCACAGAGAATTAATATTTTGCTGATTAAATTACATATCATAACTCTTCACAACGCCAAAGGACACACAAACAGCTTTCAACTCAGCCTCCATTTCCACTGTTCCCATTTTTGTTGGCTGCAACACATTCATTTGCTGGGTCTTAATTGAGAAAAGCACTTTGGGCCAACAAGGAAAAGCACAGTAATTACTTCCATTCATCAGAGGCAATAAAAATAGCACTTTTTCCTTCTCCCTAGATAAAAAATCCAGCAACTTACTCTCTCCGTCCCCATCGGTGTCAAATTCATCAATCATGGCTCGCAGATCTTCGTCACTCATGTCTTCGCCCAGTTCACGAGCGACTCGCCGTAGGTTTCTCAGGCTTATCTTTCCAGTTTCATCATCATCGAACAGTTTAAACGCCTTCATTATTTCTTCTTTTGGGTCTCGCTCCAATATCATGTCCGTCACTTAAAGAAAATGACATTACTTTGAAGTATAAATTGCTAGTGAAGCATTCACACAAAGCAAGTAGATTTACATAAATGTTACATTTATCTGCTCCAGATTTCAGCAGCATCATTCCTGCAAAGCATTTTGCAGTCTAGGCCTATTGAACTTACCCACTTCTTTGAAATCTTCGAAAGTTATTTTCCCAGTTCCTTCTCTGTCATAGTCTTTTAAGATCTTTAACACATCTACTTTCTTCACCTCAAAACCCAGAGCTCTCATCGCTACCTGGAACACAAATTTTAAATATCAGCAATTTTTGAGCTACTGGTACACTATGTAACTTTTTGTTCAAAATCAACATGAGTCAATACAACATCAATCCTTCTTCCAAAACGTGTTTGTCTTACCCTGATTCACATTGATAAGGCCGTTGGAAGCGTTTCTATTTTAGATTGAGCAGGATGTTTTTCCGCATGAAATTGCGTGCGTCCTTACGTCACTCGTCCGTGCGTGTCTCGAAATATCCGACACGTGTATGGTGTGGGAGAGCCATAAATTTGTTGTCACATTGAGGGAGAAAGTTTGACATGGAGCAACTAAATCTCAAACCACCAGTGAATCACCATTTTTTGTTTGAATACCGAACAGACGAGAGTCTGCTGGAAAAATAGAGCGTGACAGAGCTCGTAATAAAACAAGAATCAACATTGGCTTGGCTTTTCAGAGATAGTGAGAACTGAGGGATTTGTAATGTTGTAAAAGCGACGTGGAGATTGCGTTTGTATTACTCAACAGGCAAGTAAGGGACTTTATTGAACAGATATATCGCCATATATGAATGTATTGTGAAGGGTCATTTCATTATGGCTTGAGACCCTTTCAACACTAAACAGGTAAAGCCTAGTAGTTAATGTTTTATGAGCAGTATGATAACCATATTCGTCCGCACCGTCAGAGCCAAAGCACAACCAAAACAATGTAAAATACAATGCGCAATACATGCAGTTTTGTTTTTTAACCACTGGAGGGGAAAAAAGTATGGTACGAACGTTTGATTGACGCACTTTCTGTCCAATGATTCTAGGTGGTCATGGAAATGATTGGCTGGAGTTTTTCGAGTCCTGCCCGTTCCACAGATGATTAAATTGCTTAATTTTCATTTAACTCAGTGGCTGTAAGTGGGTTAAGAGTAGGATTTCAAGTGATTTTGAAAAAAAATTGTCAAAAAAGAAAATCACATTCCCCACCTGTACGTGTTTGCTGACCAAAAATAATATAAGACCTTGCAGTTTACCAAAATACCAGGGCCACTACAAACCAGTGCTATGTGCGCAAATTAATATTAATGTTTTAGTGAAATTGTTATTCAAAATGTATCATCCTCTTTAATTGGTCTTATGTTTATATATAAATAATTGTAAAATTGCTATAAAAAAGTGGGATCTAGTGAATATCAGAAACTTTTCATACAAAAAAGTAAGAATTTACATGTGCGAGTTAATCAAAATATTGATGAGAATTAACATATTTGTTACTCACAAAACATTATTTTAATAGATTTTTTTTATTATATGTAAATTGTGTTGTATTACTGTTGACTGTTAAAAAAGAACACCTCCATTTGTCAAGTGTGATCAGTTAAGACTAGTTAGTATTTCTCAAAATGAAGATTTTAAATAGATGACCATTCCGAATATAATGCATATCCGTTTCTGAAATGAGATCTTTACCTTTAACTCATGATAATCTATTTCTTTATCCTTGTCTGTGTCAAAGAGCTCGAACGCCTCCTTGATCTCATCCTTCTGCTCCTCTGTAAGTTCTCTCCTTTTCTTCTTTTTGCTCTTATCAGCAGTTAGTTCAGTCCTAAAAGCACAAGTATGGAAAACAATTCATTCTGATCTTCCATTATTTTAGATACCATTCAATCAAATACAGCCTTAACGCACTAGACAGTATTTTGAGATATCATTGAACATACGTTATGATAATGTCCAGAACAGGATTTGATTGTCTGTATGAATGTGATTCATATTGCAATAAAATGAAGGATATGTGTGATGTTGCTTTTGTTTAATACGTAACCATTTTATTATTATTATTATTATTATTATGAATCACCATTATTACTATAAAACAATGTGTCAGCGATTCGCATGCTCCGGCTAGCAATCCTCAACACACCAGACGCTGGTCTCTAAACCAACAGCTAGTGACTAAACAACTCATAATTACCTCAGAGACAGACTCATTTTTGCAGTTTAGCAATAAATTCGCTGATATTGAAACACAAATCCGTCCAACAAGATTATTGTTCGGCTTCAACGATCCTGGTAATCCCGAACACAGACGCCAAGCACAGCGCGTTGCTAGTTGATTTACAAGGAAACGTTTCCGATTGGCTGCTGCTGTCTGAGCGTCAGGGTGACGACACTTGTGATTGGTTGTTTCTGAAACGATTTGCGTTTGAGCCTGTTTGATTGGCGGACTGGGACTGGTATGGGCGGTCTTAATGATGGCGGTCCTGACGGCGGCGCGTTCATGAAAAATGTGTGGTAAGTTAAGTAATATTGGACACATTTTGATTATTCGATTGTGTTTATAACGAATCTATACTAATTAACGTGTATTCATATATCTGACATGATGTAATATAATACAAGTTAATTGTAATAGGTTAGATACAGAACTGTACTGTTGTTGCCAAACCCATTTGTTATAATATAAGCAATACTGATTAAAATTAAGTAACGTGGTTCATAAACTAGTATATTTAATGAAATATTATATATAATTGTTGCTGTTAATATTATTATTGTATTTTTTTATGAAAATAATTAATGTATAAATGTCAATAAATATGAATTGTTGAAATATTTAAAAGGATAGTTCACCCAAAAATTCTGTCATAGTTTACTCATTCATACTGTACTTTGGAACAATTTGAGGATTTCTTTCTTTTGATAAACAGAAACGAAAATATTTTGAAGAATGTGGTTAACCAAACAGTTAATTCATAGTATGGAGGGGAAGAACGAAAGCAGAAGCAGAAGAACGAAATTTATACAGGTTTGGAAGAACTTGAAGGTGAGCAAATCTTTTTGGGTGACTTAATCCGATACTAAAATTCTGGTGACGTATAAGAGTGCCTTTTGTTTCATTTTTTTTTTCTGTTTCTGTTCATAAACATTATTATTATTGATAACATTTAACAACAATTTGTTTAACATTAAAATAAGTTTGTATTCCTCAATTTAGTAATTGCAGTCGACCACCAATAGAGGACGCCCTACACCATGACAACACTGACATGTATCCTTTCTAAATTCAGCTAAAGTGCAACAGGAAATACAAGAAACTCTTTTAAGACTCTGCAAAAAAAAAAAAAATTTTGGTAGTTAATTTAATATCATAGAATAATAATATTCTCTTGTTGTAAAATCAAGATCTGTCGCAATATCTTTACAGCACGTTCAGGGAAGTTAAAAGGGTGGCTCCAAAACCACTTCCTCTGATGAGCACAAAATGTTCCTCTGGTCTCATGAGGCTGTTGTGGTTCCAAACTTGAAAGGTCTTAAGGTCACGAAAGCACACCCTAGGCTCAGTCCTGGAGAAAAGTAAACCGATAAATCCTGTGTGGTGCATCTGGTGTGCTGATCAATGTTAAAGAAATAAGGGTAAAGTAGTGTAAACTTGCATAATGACTACATACTTTTTTCTTTTTGTTTTTCAGGAAAAACAAATGCACCAATTTAGCCAGGTTTACTTGTATTAGTGCCTGTGCAAAAAAATAAATAAATACCTAGCACAACATTTTATCATTAAAGTCCCCATTAAATCAAAACTGAATTTTTTTTTGCTTTTAGTGTGAATATGTTAGAATTACTGTTAAATTTGCTGTAATCTGTAAGCTAGTGTACTCTAAATCAATGACTTAATTCAGATTAATGCCTTGTTCACACTACATGATTTTAAAACGTTGGGCTGAACTTGACTTGCATGACTTGCTCTCAGTGAAATCAGGAGTGTTCAAGTTGTTGAGCTGTTCACACCACACAACACAACGTGATTGATCCACAACAGGAGGTAACTCACTACACGAGCTGGCAACAACTCTGTCACCCAACGATTCTATCTTGTCTACAAACCACGTTTTGTCACGAAAAATCACGCGATAAGACGAACCGGAAATGACGCAAAACAGCACGTGCGACAATACTCAGTGAAGAAGAGAAGAACACAACAAATATGGACCTCAGACTAGTGCTTCAAAATGTTTGTGCGATGATTTGCTCTGAGAAAAAAAATGCAAAAAAAGAAGAAATAAGATTTACTCGGTGACCTCAACCCATGCCTTGCTCTGATTGGCTGGAGCTCATGACATCACTGAGGCTGAGTCGCGCGACAGCTCTGGATATCTAGCATGATAGATATTTTTCTGGGCCCAGCGACACGTCTTGCGAGCGTCTTTGATGCGTTGTTGGCTCTTTCATACTAACAGATTGACAAGCGTTCATCGTCTGCTAATCCCCCGCGATTTGCACAGATTTTCTGTCCAATCAAATGCTCTCTAGAATCTAAAGCCTAAAATCTAAAATCTAGACGTTGAAGCTGCTGCTAAAAGTGGTCACTTGTTCACACAACTACTATTTGCTACATGGTAAATGGCATATAGTGCACTAAATAGGGGATAGGGAACGATTCAGACAGTGTAAATAGGTGAATGAAGTCTAGTTTCACATCAGTGTCACGTGAACCACAAAAAATGCATTGGGCGCATTTTAATTCTACACAGAATGCTATATTTTAAAGCGATATGGAGGAGATTAGGAGAAACGGTTTTACAGATTAGATTTTTTTTACAGATTTTTACGAAACGGTTTTATAGATTAGAACGAAACTGTGGCTCTACCGAGCTCAACGCGAGCTGTGACATAAACAAAACGCTATTGGTTATTTTAAAAAAGGGGAGGAGCTGATCGATATGCCCTGCCCTGTCTTCCTGTTTCAGTAGAAATCAGTGTTGCCAGATGTACGATAATTATCGTATTTGTACGATAATTTTGACCTCTGTACGATGTACGATCAATAATGAAAAAAATCCCATAATGTACGATAATTTCAGATTTTTGTGATCGGAGGTCATAATCATAGTGCTTCTATACTCATTGATCTAGCTGTTGATCTACGTCATGCTTGTGAGGAGAAAATGAAGGCGAGAGAGCACGGTAGAGAGGGAGAGACTGCGTGTGTGCGTCTCCCCCGCCCCCGTCATCAATATAGTCGACTCTCGGCAACGCGTCATAGTTGGGGGGCGTGATCGGCGTGGGGGAAAGCAGCGTATGTATGTATTTGAATGACAAAAATGTCATATTGCGAGTCATTGACGGCTGCCGACCGGCAACGGTACATTGCAAAATGAACTGTAATAGGTTATGATTGCCCTTATTTAATTAAAAACTGGGTCAATGACCCACCAAATGGCCGGAGGTGTCGTTTCCAGACTATTGTTATCTGGTTGAATCTCCAGGTAAGACATCGCGGTAGCTACATAAGCCTAACTCAATCAACTAAGTTGATATAAGTTACTGTAAGTCCACAAAACCTTGTCACTTAACAACTGTACGTAAGCTTCACTCCAAACTATTAATCCTTTTGTAAAACGGTGATCAGTAGTAACCTCGAAGTTGCCGAGGGGTTTTGCTGACAGTTATCTGAATTCTCACAGACTGCACTCTCACTCAATATTGAGCTGATAACCTTAAGCTGATAGCGCTAATGAGACATCCCTTAGGAAAAAACGAATCTTGTAGTATTTTAGGACAAAATATTATACAATATTATACAAAATATTACGTTATTATAATAATAATAACGCCCGCCCCGTGTGTACGATAATTTTCTTCAAAATACGATAATTTTGAGCTTCTGGTACGATACTTTGATATTTTCAATCTGGCAACACTGGTAGAAATCACGACAACGCATTGAATAACGCTGCGCGTTTCAAGGCACTTCAGTGGGCCTTTAACATGGAATGGCTGTGCAGTCTGCATGTTTTCATGTTTTGACTGAACTTGATTTACAGCACTGAGAACCAGAAAAGTCTGTTACCGTGACAACAAAGATTATCTCTTGGCAAATGCTGCCATTTGATAGGTGTCACATTAAGAAACAAAAGGATTGTTCACACGCTCGTTAATCATTACTCATATGAGGTGTGTGCTGTTGCTGGCCATTCTGCTTTTGTACAATTTCCATATAAGCTGATCTCTGAATGCACACCAATACAAGAAACATGCTTACATAAAGTCTGTGATAATAGTACAGATCACTGGCTATGAGTTTTGAAGAACAGAGCTTGTGGATCTCATGAAGCAAGTCTGTGCCTATTGGACGGAGCTGGTCACGTGACTGTCCATTCATTTCATTAGCCTACTTGTGACAGTCAGGGCGCAGTGTCTTATTGGACCCTCAAATGTCTGGACCATCTGGACTTGTTTTTGTTTTGTTTGCTTGGCTGTTGTGATGTAGTGTATTAAATAAAATAACTAGATAATCATTTTCAAATATCTTCTGAATATAAATTAATTTAACACACAATTACCTATCATTTTAAGCTCACTGTTATGGTTTACTCAGCTTAACCCTGTTTTATAGTGTGATGTTGTTTGTCATCTGTGGGGGAGGTTTGAGTAGCTATGACTGGCTCATGTTGAACAAAAGCAGATGAGGAACTACTGTGATGCTGTTGAGGCTGGAGAGATCTAGTTCAGACCGGTAGCTGGGTGCTGCTGGCTTACACACTGAAGGCTTCTTCTTTTTTTTTTCTTTCTTTTTTTTATTGTCGTCTGTGTGATTAATTTAGGGAAGACAAGACAGTCTTCAGAGGTTTCACATTTACTATTGTAAGAGGTAATTATAGTACTGAGATGGAGGAAGTCAAAACTCTGACTGCTTTTTAAAGATTATAAAAGTGTGTATATACAGATTAAAGATGTTTGTTATTGGATTCAAAGAGAACAAAATAATGATTATATTAATATAAAAATAGAATCATTCGGAAGAAGCTTTTAACCAAAGGTATCATATACAATATGAATATTTATAGTTATCATAGATAGATAGACAGACACACACACACACACACACACACAATAGTTCTTATATTAAACTATTTATAGTTATATTTACATTAAAATGTAATAATTTGGAAGATGCTTTAAACCAAAGATACTTTGTCATATATATGTATATAGCTCATAATTGAGTTTACTTTTATGATAAATTCACTGTAAATTATAGGTCATGCTTGTTTTTTAATTCCAACATGTATGATATTGTTATAATATGTAATTTATAGGTGTGTCAAGCACTTAAGTTGAACATCATTTTCCCTCCAGACAATGTTTTGTTCATTTTTGCATTTGTTATATTGACTGTTATAAGTGATAAACAGATGCAGATGCTATGAACATTGTGAAAAAGATTGCATCAATTACTAGCATCATTAGAATAATTGAATTGTGGGAAAACAATGAGTTACAGTAAGTACAGTACATCTTATTGTCCTTACCACTCCCTGAGCTCCTCCCCATATTCCAGTTCCTTTAGCTTAGTGGTGGCGTGATGTTCTAGACATGCCCCCTCATTGTTTCTGCATTCTCATTGGACGACGTAAACAATTTGTGATGCAGCAGGTGATGGTGCGTCACTATTACCTGCCTCACCATGAGGTAATTGCTGTCTCATAGCCAAGTTAAAACCCTCACAAAACATTTTTAATATGTGAGGTCGCATAAAAGCCCTTCAGTAGCCATATTTATCTAGACATCAGATGGACGCGTGACTCTGCAGGGCTGTTGCAGTGATAATCATGTGGAGATGTTATTTCTTGTGGCAGAAGGTTAAAGACCACATGCGCTCATGTGGCTTCTCGCTTGCTTTCTCTCGCTGAGAAAGAAGGAAAGGCAGATGTTGTGTATACACAATTCCAAATCATGCCACCACAGGAGATCCTGGGATCCAGCCAATCTCTTCCAAAGCCAAGAAAAGCAGACCAGTTATTCTGGGGCCGGCTGACCTATCGTCTGTCTGCGATGATATGATGCATGTAAAGTTAAAACTGCATTCAGGTCCACAGAGAGTAAGGAGATTAGGTCGATTCTAAGGGCCCTGGTCAGAGAAGGAGAAATTGGGTGAAAAATTCAGCGCTGTGAATTTAAAATGAGTGTGACGACGTTATTGAGAAGAGAGATCAGTCGTTAAAAAAAAGGTTGAGCAAAGTAATTCAAATGAAAAGTACATCCTTTTTAAAAAGTAACAAAGTAATAATTTATGAAGTTACTTTGGTCGTTACATCAAAGTGTAATCTCATTACGTAATGCACATACTTGTTACGGCTAAAAAGTATTCTGGTTACATAACACACATTACTTGTAATGTGTTACTCGTTACATACAGAAATTAATCAGATTACGTAATACACATTTGTAATGTGTTACTTGTTACATCAAAAAAGTAATCTGATTACACAGTGCACATAACTTGTAATGCGTTACTTCAAAAAAAGTAATCAGATTTTGTAATCCACGTAATTACTTGTAATGTTCCAGGATTCAAATCCAGGCTAAATATGCAGTTTTAAAGGGGTCATGAACTGGCTTTTTAACTTTTATTATATTGTTGTCAACTTATGACGTTTAGTTGGTTTTTGCATTCAAAAACATAAAAATGAATAAGTAATTGCTATTTTGTACCCTAGTTTTGAGCCTAGCTGAAAAACGCTAGGTTTTTATAAGCGTGGGACTGAAGACTTGGAAGTAAACGCCCACTGCTGTGAGTGGATAACAGTTTTGCATATTATAATGAGTTTCAACTCACCCGTCGATGCACAATTGTTTTGAAAACGTCCAATGTTGTAAAATGGCAACTGGAATGATTCGCTCATACATGTTCGACCCAGAGTCCGTGTGTTGGACAATTCTTGTCAGATCCAATATAGATGGCACAGCACCGTTCTTTACTCTTAATCGCTCTGCAAATTCAGTCTTGTTTACAAAACAATCCTCAGTGAAATGAAGCGAACAGACGGACGATGTTTTACCTCATCAGCTGGAACGTCATTAAAAATAAAGTTTATCCATGCAGTCCTATTGGAATCCAGATAATCTTCTTCCACCACAACCAGGCACTGCACAATATTTTGTATTGCTCGGTAGCTCAATCCGGTTTGTCATCGTGAGGTAGGCATCTATGTTAATTAGCTATGCGTGTAATGCGCAAATCGGTGGGCGGGGCTAAACCGGCCATGTTGGCGTTGATCTTCTTCTGCGGGGGTGGTGTTTTATCCTCTTTGACGTCATAGTTCCCCACTTTTAAAAACGAGTCGTTTGCTGAGGCTGGTGTCAATAAAAGCTTTTATTGGACTAACAAAGACGTTTTCAGTTCTGAAACTTACAGGATATTCTTATTATATGATGACCTCTTAGATGTCAAAAGCTCAAGGATAATTTGACTTCTCAGTTCATCACCCCTTTAATAAACCGAGAGTTGCAGAAAAGCTGGACATTTTGCAACATCTTTTCTTTTGTGTTCCACAGGAAGATGATGAGGTGAAGGATGACTTTAAACTTTGATTCTGTTCCTTCTACATGTTTACATGACCTTCTTCATATTAAATGCCCAATTTGTTTTGCTATGGTTTGTGACACCCATTTTTAAAGATCCAGGCAATAGCAGAAAGTCCTACATTTTTACTTGTTCACAAATGGGGTTGTGAATACGAATTCATGTTCACTCTATTGTACTAAATTCTGTACACTCTCTCAATTAGGTCAAAATGTTTTGGATTCATCTGGATGCTTATCAGAGGGTTATTAATGGGTGATTAAGGAAGAAGTAAAGCTGATTTGGATGAGTTTAGACAAACAGTTCAGAGGCGCTCAGTAACTGGTACAAAAAGGTCATCCCAGGACGGACTAACTTGAGTGAACATCAGTTGTTTTACACATGATGCGTGTGATTGCAAAAGACTTGAGTGTTACAAATTATACCATCAAAACCAACATTTTTTTTTTTTTATAAAAAAATGACTTGAGAGGACCATACACAGATTCTTTGTGATGTGAGAAAAGAGCTGATGCTCGCAGATAGGGTATCTGGTTGAAGCCGGTTTGTTTTTTCGCCCTGAAATGAACCTCTTCTGCTTTGTGTTGTTCACACAGGTGTGAGGTCGAACCCTCCTCCCCCCATCCCGCATGCTCTCTGAGCACGTAACACCTGCCCGCCGCTCGTCAGTGTACAAGATGTACTCTCGATTACTCCTGCTGCAAAAGAGGAACAACAGCTTTCACTTTCTGCTGCTTGTTTGTTTGTAATGTGTGTTGCGCTGAGATCAGCAGTGTGGGTAGCAGGTTCAAGGCATCTGGTTCATATGAAGGTGTGGAATAGAAAAATTCATGTCTCAATTTATTGTTGTTGAAAGGGAGCAAGTTGTGTATTGGATAATATACAGTCAGCCAGTGCTTAGACAATTTATTAGCCTTAAAAATACTGTGATTTTGCATGGAAAATGCCACAAAAAAAATCCAAATTGTGCTTAAAAAGGGTTGCCTTTAACTAAAATAATTCAAAAATATTAAGAAAAACTATACTTGTATCTGAATTATACTACAATAGCACTGCAGTAGACTGTAAACAACTAAAAAAAAAGTTGGTTTTGCTGACGTCTGAAGAGTGTGCGCATGTGGTTGCGATTGCAAAATGGTTTAAATCTCTTACGGCTTCTTTAACACCTTCTGTATTTCAATCATGCAGAGCCGTTTTCCAGAAAACATAAACATCTCCAGGAGATTATTGCAGCAGAGAGCAGGTCAAATGCAGTTAGAGGACAACAGGGTTGAGAATGACATCTGCACTACTGTTTGATGCATCAAATCAGAGATTGCCGAAGAAGATTATCACCCGCTCTTACGTTAAATCCACCAGCTGCCCTCACCCATGATTCACACTCTTGATGAAGACAAATCAGACCTTTAAGAAATCTGCAGGTTGCAGTCCTCAATCATCAGTAAAGTAATTGTTTGACTTGTGTTTAATGGGAACTTTCGTCGATCTCAGACCAAAGGCAACATGTTTGACATGCATGAAAGTGACAAATGTCTGCAGTTAGCTTGGTTTGTATTTTACTGATCGTACATTTAGCTGTTTTGTGATTCTAAACCACTTTTCTTTTCATTTTTTTTTACATTTCAAAATGTGTAGAATTACATACATATATCATCTACAATACCTGGCCAAAATGTAAGTGTCATGTGGCTGCTAACTCATATAGACCACTTTTTATGAGCAGTGCTGGTTTCAGAAGTATTTTTTTTCCCATAGGGATTTTAAACAAGTCTTGGTTAAAGCACTAAGCCATCAACCAAACCAACCAGTTGAATCACAATGCAGTTCAATACGCTCTATGCACGAACCCTGCTGACGTATGCCCGAAAGAATCTCAGCCTCTTTTCTTCCCATAGACTGTAAAAAAAGATGGACGACGCTCCTCCGCTCTTTTCCCATTCTTTTCCTTCAGAGAGAACTGAACCAATGTTTCGATATGACGCTGACATCTTGGGACCTGAGTCTGCGCACTTTGCGTTTTCGGGACCAGTCATGCGCAGTCGTGAGCAGGTAGTAAAGCCACGATATCAAGGCCGCGCCCTCACTCTCACTGAATCTTTTGCAAGCACACGCCCCGCACTTAAGTTGGCATTAAGTTGCAATTGGCTATATATATACATCACATATCTTATATCATGGAAGGCATATTGGGCAAGTCTGAGGCAGATAATAATGGATGAAAGAAAACTGGCGGTAACAAATAGGATCGGGGCCTAAAATTTACATTTTCTCCAGGTATCTCTGTCTCTCTCTCATTCAAATGGGAAGTTCTGGCACCATACCAGGCGAGATCGGTCGTAAGTATGGCGGCATTTGGAGTGACGTAGGTGGCATCTATGAATAAGGTCATAAGGTCAACACATCCGAGTTGTTGCAACACATTGGACAAAGAAAAGCTGGCTTTAATTTTCGTTAGAACCTATATTTTAGTTCAACCTACAGAGTTCAAAATTCAAAATTAATGAAGAGATAAAAAGCAATGTCCGCAGAATGAGAAAAGCGATATAGGGAATATAGGCTCAGCCATATAGGGAAATAGGCCAACTTGTCATGGCAATCTTGTAATGGAGCCTGAGGTAATAGTTTTACGTTTTAGCACCATGTTGCGTTGATCAATACGACATTTCTTGTTGCATTTATATTGGTCAGTAGAATTGGGTCGTTAGCAAGATCTCAGGCATGACTAGTCCAGTCTGAATAGGACTCACTGAATATGAATCTGTAACTACACTTAAGTATTGATTTCTCACAGCAGATTGATTTCTTACTTTTTAGTATTGATTTCTTACAGACGTTGCAGCTTACTTAAGCTCCAGCTCTCACTTGAAAGAACCTCACGAATAAACATGCACGCTAATGAAATTGCTCTTGCTTCAGTTTATTTGTTTAAACTTTCCAGCAGTGCCAGCATAGCATTTTCATGGGCAATTCCTTCTCTCTTTGCTGAAGATCATTGTCTCAGTGAAGTGCGTCACTGGCGTCTCTGTTTGCATGCAACACCGCTATGTGAATGAGGCACTTGTGCTACGCTTAGATATTTTTTAAACGATGTCTCATGCTGAGAGAAGACTGTAGGGAGGGGAGCTGTAGGCCTGAATCATATCGAAGACACAAAGTTTGTTATTGTGAGATGTGCCACCCTGTTTCATTTCCTGTTTTAAGAAATAAGAGCGTCAGGCAGGATGGGTGATTGGGAGATTGGGTTCTCACTGTCTGAGAGTAATACAGTGTAATGGTGTGAAATATTATAACAATTTAAAATAACTCTAATTCTGTTTTGATATGTTCTAAAAACAAAAATCTAATTTATTCCTGTGATCATTTCTCCAGTCTTCAGTGTCATATGATCCTTCAGAAATCATTCTAACATGCTGATTTGCTGCGCTAAAAAGACAAACAGTTGTGCCGCTCAATATTTGTGTGATGCATTTGATTTTTTGAGATTATTTGATGAATAGAAAGCTCAAAATAACATCATTTATTTTAAATAGAAATATTTTATAAGAGCCTATTAGCTGTCTTTACTGTCCCTTTTGTCCAATTTAATGCATCTTTGCCAAATGGAAATAGTTTCTTTGGGGGAAAAAAATTATATATTTTTTTGATCCCAAGCAGTTATTTGAAATATCTTACAACCCAATGAAACAAAGAAAGGGCACATTTCTATTTTTGACCTGTTTGTGGGGTAATTCAAAAGGCTGGAACAAAAAGGCTGGAGTCACGTAGTTATTCCAAGAACTAAAGAAAGATCTTTAATCCATTTGTAATCCGTAATCGCATATTCTTTCATAACCATTTGTAATCATATCCTCATTTAGGTCGGTTAAATGTCTGACGTAAGCTGGTTCGTCAAATATTGCTTTACTTCAATGTATCAATTGTTTTTTAATGTAAACAGTTTAAAAGTATATATCACTTTGATTTGAATCAGACAACACAATCGGCTGATACGTACATAAATAATTAAATTAATAACTTTTTTGTCTTTGTCGAAACGCGACAGATGCAAATCCATTTGTCCTTCGTGTCAGAAGCAGCGCGTGCACGTCGCTGGGAGAACGCCGGAAATAGTACCGGGAATCAGTTTCCTGTCAGGGATTTGTCGCGTTGAATCGCGCCACTCACATCCGATGTAGACGCGCTGTAAGTATGAGCAAGGTGCTTTATCACTCAAAAGCTAATAGGTCAGCTATTGACCAGGACAAATGCAGACTTGATGACCATTTGGGCAGATCCCGCAGTGACGTGTTTGTCATGTTCTCAGATGGGTCATACATGCCACAGGCTGGTGCTACAGTAAATCCACATAAGACGTTCAAGCTTCCTTCACACCTTTGTGAGTTCTTTTTTCATGGACGTGTGGTTGTCGAAAATTTCCGTCTGCCCTACGCAGTTCACTTCCTCTTCACCGTGTGTGCAAATGAACCAGCTACATGAACATTTTAAAGGTCTCGCTTATCTGAGTACCTGGTTTGTAGTTTATCTGTTGCAGTTTGATTGGCACATCGTTCACATATAAGGGATATGTTGTTAAAAGAGTTCATCTGCATTGCGTCCAAGCCACAAGCTGTCATCAGCTCTCTGCACTGACTGATGGCAGTTTGCAAAGTCTGAAATGGACCTAACACCATGCAGCTCTTTGACATGTTCTGTATGGGTTACAGTACGACCGCTGTATGTTTAGTCTAATGGTAATGCTGAGCCGCGTGGTGGACATCTGATATCTCACACACTCACCGGTACAGCCTGTGCAACTACAGATAGAGCAGAAATGTCACTAACACATTGCAGTCATATCCAAGTGTCATCTATCATTTTTTTTTTATAACTTCTGGACCTCTCGGGTGGATGGGATATTGACACAGTGCTAAGTTATGCGATCGTTAGATCATAAATCATCTTCGCACCTCATGTTGGAGTACCTGAGCACGATACACAATTTAATCTGCGTTATATAACCTTTCAGGTGTATTCCTCAGGGGAAGTGTTCAATTAAATGAGGATTAAACTGTATTAATATATAGCAATCATATTTGAAGGCTTTTAACAGGTTAACAAACTAGACATGAAAATCTGGATGGATGTACCACCAGTACACAGCACAAGGAGCAATACTTGTTTCATGCGGACAGGAGCCATTTTGGTTGACTGAATGGAAGGATCAGGTTAAAATAAGCTCCTGTAAAAGTCAATGGCAGCCGGATTGAACTGGCCAGAGCTGTAAGGCGAGAGAGTTGCCGACACCGTTTGAACTCCACAACCCGCGGGTGAATGTGCCCTGATAAAATATTTCAACTCTCCCAAGTATGTATGTTGAGAAGTAAGCGCACACGCAGAGATATTAAGTTGCCGATCTGGCCGCCTCCGTCATAGGCCAGTCCAAACCAGTTCTTGTTTATCACTGGTACACTGGCTGCCCTCGTATCAACAACTGCAAGCGAGCGAATGAGACTTGTCACTGCATTGAACACAAACATACATGACTAATTTGCATGCTGCATGTGCTTGAGGTCAAAGTTATCCAAAACAAAGAATTATTGTTGCCGTTGCTTATTTTAATGCTGAATAATTTTGAAAGCTCGGATATTAGTGTAAAGCTTTAATGCGTCATGACTGTTTTTCATTTAAATTCAACAAAAGTCTAAAGTTTTTAAATTTTAGTCAAAATTAAACATTTTAAATAACTTATACATGATCACAACTGGTCGATTGCAAACCAAAAAATGAATTTAAAAAAGGGGGGGGAAAGAAACCCAATGCTAAATACATTTTTTTTATTAATTACTAAATGCAGCTGACATGATCCAAAATGTGCTATATTTTATCATTTTTATAATTTTTTATATTATATTCATATATTCACACACACAGTTTTTAGAAAAACTTCAGAATAAGAATCCTATAAGAGACTGTTCTGGTGGCAGCCAATCGGGTGTCGATCTGGCACTCCTCCACCATTGGCATCGCAGCATGTCTGTGAAAGGGGGCGGGGCCTGCTCTGCTGACCACTGATTACACTGACTCAGCTGAAAGTCGGGGTGTCGTGTGTCAGTGCTGACCCCTCTGGCAGCACAGTCACCGACTGACAATCCCTGACTCGTGGAGCTCTTCTTAGAAATATGTCCCGCCGTTTCTGGCCTAATGTTACAGTTATGAAAGTGTCCTCCATTCCCATATTTAGATCCATGGCATTATGTAAAGGGGAGAGAAGGGTCTTCATGCAATTCTGTGTTTGCACTAGACTGTAAAATGTTTTGCACCTGTTGTGCATGAAAAACTGAATCAAATAAAATGCATCTATGATTTAGCATAGACGCTTTGTTGATATCCTTGATATGTGTTTCAGCTCCACTGACAGAGCAAATACACACCTAGAAAATCGTACAAAAGCAAATCCGACATTCTTTTGTTGTCTGCGAGTCTAGACTTTGACATGTTCGGTGATCTCTTCACAAGACTCTTTCATTATGTGTTGAAACATGCAGAGTTAAACCCTTCATAGAGCGCAGATGACGCAGGCTCGTCGTTTTTCTCAGGTTAATCCTGTAGTGCTGTAAACACCTGCCACACACACACACAGGCTGTCGAGGGCCTTGTCAAGTTCATCCTCTAAAGTACCCATCGAACATGTCTGGAGACAGTTCAATTATTAACACTTGTCAAAAAGAGCCAAGGGCGAAGATGTGTCATCATCATGGCTATCCGTTAAGACACACTTCTCAAGTGTGCTGGTTAGGCCAGTTATGCACTGTACTGAAATGCTGACATTATGTGAATGTTTTCACAAGGGCTATCTCAGTAATTATAAGGTTGTTAGTCCAATTGCAAAATCCAATTGCAAAAGGTGTGTTTCTTGTTCTTGCTTGGTTGTTAGTTTTAAACATTAGTGTGTTATGTAGCCTAGGCCTACATATAGCAAGACAAAATACTCTGTTAGAGCATGTTACGGACCACCAAATGATTTGTTTTTGTAGCCATGACTTTAAAGGGGTGATGAACTGAGAAATCAAATTTTCCTTGAGCTTTTGACATCTAAGAGGTCATCAGATTATAAAAATATCCTGTAAGTTTCAGAACTGAAAATGTCCTTATTAGTCCAATAAAAGCTTTTATTGACACCAGCCCCAGCAAACGACTCGTTTTTAAAAGTGTTTTCATTTTAGGGTGAACTATCCCTTTACAGTTTTTGCCTATGTAACTGATTCCACACGCCTCACTCTGACTGGGATTTGAACCCGGGTCGCCATCATGGGAGGCGGGTGCGCTTACAAGTACTTAAAGGGGTCATGAACTGGCTTTTTTAAAAAAATATTGTTGTCTGAGGTCAACTTATGACGTTCGCTTGGTTTTTACATTAAAAAACATCAAAATGAATAAGTAATAGGCTATTTTTTCTACCATAGTTTTTAGCCCTGCTCAAAAACGCTCGGTTTTTATGGGCGTCTCGCATTGAAGACTTCGAAGTCAAAACCCACTGCTGTGAGTGGATAACAGTTTTGTATATTATGAGTTTCACTCTCGACCGGGTTTGTCATCACAAGGTAGGCAGGCCTATGTTATTTATCTATGCGTGTAATGCACGAATCGGTGGGCGGTGGGCGGGGCTAAACCGGCCGTGTTGAAGTATGCGTTGATCGTCTTCTGCGGGGGTGGTGTTTTATCCTCTTTGACGTCATAGTTCCCCACTTTGAAAAACAAGTCATTTGCTGAGCCTGGTGTCAATAAAAGCTTTTATTGGACTAACAAGGATGTTTTCAGTTCTGAAACTTACAGGATATTCTTATAATATGATGACCTCTTAGATGTCAAAAGCTCAAGGAAAATTGGATTTCTCGGTTCATCACCCCTTTAAAGACTGTAGCATCTAGCATCAGTCGTTAGCAGACCTCTTGAGGCAAGGGTAGTGAGGTTTACATGTACAGCTCTATCTAGCCTATGTTACATTCCCTAAACCTCACTCCCATCCGGATCTTATCACGAAATGTAACCAGTCCTACTCGACCCGCTCCGAGTAGAATTCGAACCTTTGTCTTGAGAGGCAGGTGCGCTAACAAGGATGCTAAAGAACGCAGCTAACGTTTATTTGTATGTATTTTGAATAATCCTAGTGTTTAATCTGTTAAAGATTAATCTGCAGATAATTTAATTTGAATTAAGTTAATTAAATATCTATCTGTAAACTTGAGCATTTTACACTCCATTAACAGCAATGAGCTCTTAAGAACTGAAGAGAACCAGTTTTATCCCTAACCAATGAAGGGAAACTAGGTTAGTGGTCCACTTACAGCTCTTGGGAGCAAACATCTGCTCCATTTGAGCCTGGGAAGAGGAGTGGAAAATATGAGGCGCTTCTAGCACACATGAGGCCTGTGTGAACAGAGACAACGAACTCCTTGTGTTTGGTCAGCATCTGGTCCTTAGATGGTCTCTGCTGGAATGCCAAGAGGGCAGAAAGGAAAAGACGTTTCCTCTATAAGGAAGCTGAAGAATGTGAACCAAACTGCTGCATGATGTCTGCTGAAGTAGAATCATATAAATTTGTATTTTTATACCTCGGAGGTTGATTTCCGAACAAATTGAATGCAAAGGTAATGTAAATGCTGGTAGGGAAAAGTTACACAATGAAGCATGTCCACACCAAGAACTGGTTCTCGCCTCGGGATATGTAACAGCCGTCTGTCTATTTGCGTTTCGTAATTTTTTTTTTTACATTCAACCTTATCATGTTTCACAAACCTAGGTGACAACTCTAGACAAACTAAAGCACATGATGTAACCACCATTTTTTTTTTTTTTTTTTTTGACGTTTGACAGCTAAAGGCAATAACTACAGCAATGTTATACACCCTCATTTCCACTTTGTCAAAGTGATTTGTTACCATGATTTTTTTTGTCTGAACATGAAGGATGTGTTTGCCAAATGTGTCATGTTTTCCATTGTATGTTAATGCAATTCTAACATGGAAAAGAAAGAAAGATACAAGCTTTTTTGTAGAAAATGCCATATTTATTTCAACAGATTGGAGCAAAAACAGACAAACATACACGTTTTTTGCTGTGACATAATATACACCACCTACAAAATGGTACAAAAGTTAGAAACAAGCCAAGAATACAAAATTATGTGGAAACGCGCTGAAAACACACAGCGGATATTGCACTGTTCGTCTTAGGAGTAGCTTAAAACCCATTTCAAAATTTGCACCGATCAACCCTGAAATGGAAAAAAAAAAATGGAAGCCAGTTTAATTAGCTCTGGACCTGCCTGACTGAAGAGCAATGTTGCTTCCTGTATGCAGTATACATTACATGTTCAGTCTCTATGAGGGTTATTTAATTCCCTGGAAGTGCATGTTTGAGAATGTTCTTCTAGTATCTAAAATAAAAAAACAAAACAATTTTTTACCACGACCCACAGTGAATTACGCACAAACATAAAAGTAAGGATGCACACAGCTCACAAGAAGTACAGTCCCTTTTTTAACAGGTAAATGTCAGCACAGTGCACATTTACAGTGGAAAAACAAACAAACATGGTTTTGTGCCAAGGCCACAATGATTGTTTCATTAGTCCGAACGCATTACTAGTGATTCTAGTTTGTCTGTTAACAGCACATTTATGTAAACAAACATACCTAAATCACATGTAAACGTCAGAGCATATGTTTTGTTGTGCATCCTATTAGCCAAGCTTCGGTATACACTTTGAATGCAATCGATGAAAAGTGCTAATTGTCGTTAAACAAAGGCCTACGCCAACAGGCCACAGTCAGTTGAGTACAAAAGAATATGTCGAGAGTCTAGTTAGCTTTAATTGTACAAACAGTGCGAAGCTCAACCAAAAGTTCTGAGTGCAGTTTTCTGTGTATTACATAACAGCGATAGCAGGAGGACTTATTCCAGAATGTCTTGCATCTCGAAGAGTGTCGTCCTTGCTCGCTGTCAATGGTCTCTCTTTCTTTCACCACTTGGATCAGTGCCAAGAGCTGTTTGATGCTCTCGCAGTTTCTTTCTAGCAGAAAGGCAACGTGGCAAGTCAGAATCCCACTCATCAAATCTTTGAAGCCGGTCTTGTTGTTACCACATCTACAGTTTCCAACATTCTCAAAATATTTCAAGAAAATCGTTATGGTAAAGCCACTTCTTCTAAATCAAAAAACGACAAACAATTGACAAAAAGAAAGTATGTCGTTGTTCAGTTGGAGTGGTTGTAGGATGGGTTATTTGTTGCTTTTAGTACAATAATCACCGGTAAATCTTCAAGAATCGGTCTAATCATTTAAATAAGTGAAGAATCACATCCAAAACGAAGTTGGAGACACTTGAACACAGTTCTCAAACTTAGTGGTGTTGTGTTTAGTCCATCTTAGTGTCAAGGGCACAGTTTAACTCCGACAAATCCTGTCTGTACTCTTTTCACCAATGATGGAAGGGGAAGGGAATCACTCAAGAACTTCAGCAGCTTTTAGGTGCCACTGAGCTGGACTCAACCTGGATTGGGAGTGTCTCCTGGAGGATATCCATCTGCGTCACCAATATACCCGCTCGTGCCTCCTCCTTATGGAGAAAGGACAAACCCCAGTTGAGGTTGTAGAGATAAGAGATCCCTGACAGCACTGGTCAGGTGTGGTCACTCTTTCAGCGGGATGGACAGGTATCTGGTCTCCTGTCCATAGATCCGCACACCTGATCAGGATTGGGATCAACCTATCAAGGGAGAAGGGCAAGGTTTAAGGATACAGGAAATCAAATGCATTAGCAAAATCCAAACTTCAAGGTCTGGGAACTCAACACACCTCGGAATACAGAGGCGGAGGCTGGAAGCGGAACTCATGAATGTAAGCGTAAAGTGGTCCTTCAATCTCATCTCTCACAGCTGGGATCTCAAGTTGTTCTGCCGATCATCATCAGTGATGATTTCAGAGTAGCTTGGTGGAGCTGGAAGAGTTGAGAGCAAAGTCAACATTAGACCAAAAACAGACTTCTAAACTGACTGTTGTGAAAGTATCCGATTCTTGGGCATCTTAAGCAGTGGGGCTCAATGCTACTCCTGGAAATAACTTTTGGATTTACTAGAGATAGCTTGTTGGTGCAGGTTTGGAAGTAAACTGTGAAAGAATGTGGTCTTCAAGGAGAAGGACTGAGTACCCATGATCTAACCCAGGGCTGGGCAACTTTGGCCTTCGAAATCTACTTTCCTGTAGAGTTTAGCAATCCTGAAAACCTCTATAAGCTCGATCACTTATGTTAGAGTTGGTGCAAAGATCAGCAGGAAAGTCGATCTAGAAGGCCAACGTTACCCACTCATGATCTAAAATGTCGAGATGACATGTTTAGGATTTGTGCCATACCTTCAGGTCTCTCTGGCAATCCCAACCAGCTCATGCCCATGCTGCACTGACTGCTGACGGAAGAGGTTCGGCTGCCGAAGGAGTGGAGGGGAATGGTGCCGATTACTAAGGGCAGGTTTAGGGTCAGGTTTACGGCTCGAGGGATGTCCACATACACCTGTCGAGAATCAAAAGGTTAGCCGCATAGCAGGTATCAGCGACCAATCTACCTTCTTGTGAATCTAAAGGATCGTGAACTCACCATGAGCGAATACTCCACATGGATGATGCTGCAGTCCAGAATGGAAGGCGATATGGGTGGGATCTTCAGCATCTTGCCATCCCACGTCTCAGTCTTGCCGGAGGGTAGAGGATCTCCACGGAGGTTAGCTACGAGCTGTTTGATCTCCTTGATCTTCCCTTTGGCAAAGAAGGTCTGGGTTTGGTAGATGGCTGCCTTTGGCACAACCACACGGGAAGAGCAGTTTTCAATCTCTGCGTAGATCTGAATGGACTCTCCTGCAAAGAAACCCAACCAAATTCACTCAATCTGAACAAGTGTCATAAAACTAGGGGCTGAACCAAAAAGCAGGTTTATCATCTCACCAGGAGTGTAGCCCTTCCTCTCGATTTTGGCACTTAGTGATACGGGCCCTGAGGTGCAGAACCAGCAGCAAAGCGTTTTGTCCTTTGTGCCAGCCTGAGGAGACTATGAATGAAACAAGGACAATATTTGAGCCTCTCTCGTCATACCACAACTCAAGCAAGTATTCAGTTTTACACTAAGGTGATTAGGCTTCAAATTCTTTTCTCTTACCAGTAACAATGGAGTGTTGATGTCAATGTGCTCGAAGACTGTGAACTCCTTCTTGGCTTTCATGGGCAGGAGCCATGGCCTATGAAGCTCCGCCTTCACCCAGTACCGTACACTGCCGTGTTTGCCTTCAAAGGATGTCGCCAAAGGCCTGGAAAGAGGCATGAAAAAATAATGTAAGCGTTTCGGTCAATACATTATATATGTGTATATTCAGTCAGGAGAGTGAGTTACTTACGTCTGGGGCAGTTCAAGGCTGAAGGGAAACTCATGTCGCCCTGAGTGAAGAATGGTGAAGCCTTCGTCGCAGTTGTCATCATCTAAAAGAAAGGAGAATAAAATTCGATATACCAATATACCATACCTGCAATATTCCTCAAGACCCCTAAACACAAGACAAAGACAGAGATACGACCAACATTGTCTCAGTGCTTCATAAGAACAAAAGAATATAAAATATAGTTTTTGGTCAAATCAATGTTAGCATATGAATCGATTTTTTTTTTCTTTTCAGAAACAGTTTTAAAGTGGAAATACAACAGTAAACAGGTTATAATAATTTTAAATGGTAATTATTTTGACATTTCAAAAGAAAAAGGGTGGCACATGTCACATCATCACTAAACCCAAAATCTATAAAGTTGCAATCAAAATAACAAGTTGTAAAATGTTGTATTCATGGCATAACTTGATTCAGAACAAAAAATGAATGGAATATATGAATATTTATTCTCATAGATACTATTTTTAATAACATCCATTGTCTTCAATGTATTATTATTATTTTATAGGTTTTGTTTATGTACGATTCCAGTTCCATAGACTAGTGTAAATAATTATGCCCCTAAATAACACCAGGAATCATATCATAACATGAACATTGAACATATTGTTTTCGTTATTTTTTTATGCATTTATTGCCTCTGTTCTTTTAATTGCCATCTCAGCAGTTCCACTGCCTGCTTTAAATAACTATGAGCCTGTCATTGAAGGCAGCCAAGAGCTAGAGAGGACCGGACAGAACCGGCGCGAGCAGCCTCTCTCAGCCGGATTTCCTCATGCATATATTACTAGCCAGCACCTGATTGGGTGAGCCAGAGTGTTTTTGTCTAAAATACGCCCCCATAAGGAAGCCACATGTGTACTGCAGCGTGTGTGTAAAAGGTTTAGGAAAATGAAAGACACGTTAAAAAAAAACTCAAGACAAAAACAATGAAAATTTTACTTATTTTATTAATGGAAAAGACTTAATTAAAGAAACTGCATATTTACTTTAATAGTTGTTACAGAGTATATTTGATTCAGTATGACAAAGAACAAACCTCAAAATCTTACATTCGCAGAACACGGATACATATGACATTTATGCTGACCATTATTAGCAGTTTACATAACTCATGACCACTGGCATAGGAAGTGAGTTAATATGTCTTTACAGAAGATACAGTTCCCGGTACAGTTAAAAATTACATGGTCATAATACTTTTAAGGAAGGCAGAATGATACATAGGGTGAATGCTGGATAGAACACATTTCAAACGAACTTTCAATCGTTCCTGCATCATTGCGAATAAGTTGCGTCGCAGTCTTGACACTTCTGCAAAGATATGATATCACCGGGGGCACACGAGCACTTCCACCAATCAGCGAAAAGGTAGGATTGACCTCCACCAATCAGCGATCAGAGGCTCGGTCCGCACAACCCCCCCTTTCCACCAGTTTCTGAACAGGTTTAAACCGCTTCTAACAAAGGCTACAAACTTACAAGAATCGTCTATGAAAGAAAATGTAACGTATAATTAAAAAAACGCGTGTCACCATATGATTACAAGGTAACTGTCGACATAAAAACCGTTTATTGTCGATATTGAAGGAAAATATTAAAAGTAACAGATGAACAGAGGTTGTTTTGGACAGAAGGGCATGTAGTTTCTAAGCTCTCGTGCTTTAACAAACAGCTTAATTTAAGCTTTCATATTGTTGGAATACTTTTTAAAGATTTAAATATATAACTCATGATGTTTGTTTTTAGATGTATTCATAATATTACTAACCTAAACTATTTAAGAGCAATGAAGAGGCTTACACCAAGCATCATCTGCATACGCTATAGAAATGTAATAGTTCTCCTTTTAGTTTCTACCTATGCCAATGGATCAACTTGTTCACGGTGTAAAACTGAAATGTATATGGACAGAATTGACAAGCAAACAAAAGGCACAATGTAAGGAGCATTTGTCATTCAGTCCCTTTCATGAATGTAAGGTGCTTAAATAAAATGCTCCTTACCTCGATCATGTCCAATAAGGACGTCTCTGTGGTTTAAATACTCCACTTCTTCAGTGAAATTCTGTGTGTAGGCAGTGTTGGATCCAGCATTGCGCGATTCAGTCCAGCGAACTTTCGCCAGTCCCTTCGCGTGAATGTTCAACGATTTCACGCGGATTTCTCCTGTAACTTCAACGATCACCCGACCTGACACAAAGTCCCCACTGGCAAAGACAGGCACATTACTGTCATTGAGACAATCGTAGCTGACAAAGAAGTTTTTCACCTTTCCGAGCACCATGGTGAAAATGTTACTAAGCTGTGGTAAGATACAATAAAATAAAAAGATTGTATCATCTGTCAGATGGTTTCATCAACCATTTAAGGTTCTTTGCCGTGCAGAGATGCTGCAGGCAGGTTCAGTGCTATAGTTGCCTGTCATTCATTGAGTTTTGTTGTAACTGCATGCGAAGATGCAGCTGTGTCTCTGCTCTCTGTCTCTGCCACTGCTTTAATACCTCCGTTTGGTGGAAAAACAACCAGACTGCGCATGCGCAATCGATAAGGCTGCCTACTGTCTTCTTCCGCCTTCATGCTGCCTGTGCTCTTTTATCCCCAAAACCCCCCTTTAGTGTTTGAAGATTATGCTTTCGTTTAGTGTGCTTAATATACTATTGTTTATTTTATACACATGAACCTATTTAAACATAGGCCTATATTCACAGTCAGATATACGAATGGAGATTTAATTATGTTATGCTTGTATATTATTATTTTTTCCCTATTTGCAAATTGATATTGTTTAATAAGAAAAAAATGCGTGAGTCTCTTTTGTATTTAGAAATAGCCTGTCTTCACTGACTTGCTTGCTCATCCAAAGTGACTTCTAGGCCTTTACATTGTGATGGTATCAAATAGCCTAATAGTATGGAGAAAAGAAAAGTTTGAGTTTTTGATATTGCAGAGGTGAAACTTTCTTAAATTAAATGTAAATTTACCCAGTCATCAATACGGCTTTTTGGAAAGCAATTTTAGACTGGTATAATTTAGAGAAATTTGATTTGGATGTTTTGTTTTCTCCCACAGATGGCTGTATTGATAGGCCATGTCAGTGTTGTGTTAAAAGGGATAGTGAAATAAAAATTCTGTCATCATTTACTCACCCTCAAGTTACTCCAAACCTGTATGAATTTCCTTCTGCTGAGTGCTGAATAGAAAATAAGATACTTTGAGGGTTAATAAATTATAAAAGATCATTTTGGGGTGAACTGTCCCTTTAAATCTCTTCATTTCAAGGATAGCTTTCATGGTTTTCTCCCATTGCTCTTCACTGCCATCTGCCTGTTAAAGGAGTAGTTCCTTTAAAAAAAACTTTTGCTAATAATTTACTCACCCCCATGTCATCCAAGATATCCATGTCATTCTTTCTTCAGTCGAAACGAAATTAAGATTTTTGATGAAAACATTCCAGGATTTTTCTCCATATAATGGACTTCAATGGGAACCAAACGGTTCAAGGTCCAAAAGACAGTTTCAGTGCAAACTGTTCAAAGGGCTTTAAACGATTTCAGACGATGAATAAGGGTCTTATCAAGCGAAACGATCGCTCTTTCAAAAAAACAACAACAAAGTTTAAGTTTTATAAGCTCAAACGCTGGCCTTGCTCTGTTCTGTGATGCGCGTTCGTAACTCTCCTGTTCAAACTTGTTCATCAAAATAAATGAATCTTTTTTCATGTCATTTGGTTCATTCAACGAAAGAAATAAAAGAGTTGACTCGGGTTTGAATAGAAGAGTCACGAACGAGCATCACAGAACAGAGCAAGGCAACCATTTGAGCTTATAAAACTTTTGTAAATGAGCGATCGTTTCGCTTGATAAGACCCTTATTCATCGTCTGGAATCATTTAAAGCCCTTTGAACAGTTTGCACTGAAACTGTCTTTTGGACCTTGAACTGTTTGGTTCCCATTGAAGTCTATTATATGGAGAAAAATCCTGGAATGTTTTCATCAAAAACCTTAATTTCTTTTCGACTGAAGAAAGAAAGACATGGACATCTTGGATAACATGGGGGTGAGTAAATTATCAGCAAAAGTTTTTTTTTTTTTTTTAAGTGAACTACTCCTTTAAAGTGGGCTATTGTATTTGATCATTCCTAAATGCCACACTTAATTCAAATTGATATCTTAAGTCAGGAAATAACTTTTGGTTCAGACTTTGACAGAACAGAATAAATCGTATGTACATTCATATTTTTTTTGTATTGCACACTGTACAAGTACTATGTAAATATAAGGTAAAGGAAAATATTGAGGCTATATTATGCCTATGTAAAATCTACTTCTGTAGTTTTATTTTTGTTATTAAATTTGTAAGTTGACTTACCATACAGACACAAAATACAACAAAATACTTTAGCTAAAGAAAACAAGAACAGTACCTGACATGTGTTGAACTAGCTTCTTCTTTTTTTCTTTTTTTTGTAATGTACTTTTGTAATTTTGTTTTTATTTCAGTATGTTATTTCAACTTAAATGTATTTATTTCGGTTTGTTGCAGATGGGTGCCTAAGGGGAGGAAAGGTAGGATGATTTGAGGGCCAACATTCTTTGGGGGCCCCCGGAGATCGATTTTATTGACCCTTTGAAGTTCGCACCAAGGAAAAGGTGATGGAAAAAGTGTTTATTTGCATTTCTTTTCTTCTTATGTCGCTAGTAACCACACTCAATATTTTTTTTTCAACACATCCCATAATTTTTTTAAATATCGGCCTCTAACAAATGGTTGAGATATCACTTAATGGTAATAAATGGTACCGGAATTCATACACATACTTTGCCATACTTTTTCATTGCCCATCATAATTTATGTTCAAAATCTGACAAAACACATCTCGAGGTTTCATATTTTGTAACAGAAGTGTCAGTTGGACAGAAATTTATTAATTTGTTACAGCAGAATGCATACAATTAAATTCAATGGAATTGATGTCATTTTTGGTATTACGCCTAAACAAAATCACATGAGAACTTCAATTTTTGTGATATCAACTTCAAATTTGGAACACAACTTGGTTAGATATATGGCGTTGATTTTATAGTAATTTTATAGGAAAATATGTAAAAGAAAAATATTTAGTACAGTATATTTGATTTAATGTAAATTAAAACTTCCATAACTTTTTCATACGTACTTTTATTTTTTGAAGTGTTTTTACTTCAGCAATAATCTGTTGAGTGTTTTCTTTAAAACAAGACTAAACGTAGGTCTTTATTCCAAAGCATACTTGAATTACAACCAAGTTTTAATAGTGCATTGTAATGTCCATTCTCAAAAGGGGTGGCAATTAACCGTTATGTGCCAAATCAACCGTTTGGTTGAGCATGTTTTTGAAAAACTTTTGAAAAGTTTTTTCATAGCACCAAGTAACATCATTTTGTAAAGTTAAGGCTCTTACAGTGTAATATGTTAAAAAAAAAAACAGTTCACATGGCTGGGGTGATTTATTTGATTCTGACATCCAGAACAAGTGCTGTTGATTGACATTGTGACATCTAGTGGATTTTGGCATAATATACCTCAACCAGATGATAGATATGCCTCAATCAGTTTGAGTTAAGTTCGGTACTCCTCTCAATAAAATATAGTGACTCAAAATGTGCTCAACCGTTTGGTTGAGAAGTCAGTTAAAGGAATGGGTGTGGTGGGTGGCCCAACCTCATATTCTTTCATAGGGCCCAAAATTCTAATTTTTTTTTAATCTATTTTAGATTTACCAAAAATGAATAGTTTAAGTTAACAATAACAACAATATCAATAACAGACAAGACATTTCAAGCAGTGTCTGCAGTGTGACTTGCTATACTTTATCTAAAAACATTTCTATCATTTTTGTAATCATTTTTCATGCATACATGTTTTATGATTTCCTGTTACATAGGTATCTATATGTAATTGTCATTTGTCACTGCAGGATTAACTGCAAAAAAAAAAAAAAACGTTTAAAAAAATACATATTAGTATACTGTTACAGCATTAAAATATACACAACTTGAACATGAAACTTGCATTAAAAATCCAGATTATTTGTCAAACACCCAACAGCAGATGGCAGCACAGCTCTATTTAAATTCATGAACTTGGATCAGTTATTTTAAAGTACCATCATTCACTTACACACATGCTAAAACATAATGATACATTTTTCCCAGCTATGGTCCAGGACTCTACATTGGGCAATTCCAAAGAAAGTATTTTAATTTTCCCATATTTTACAGCACAAATTCTGATTTAAGTCAAAAGCATATATTATTTTTTTTAAAAACAAAGCAAAGTTGTGTCACAAAACCTCATTCATTTATGAGCGTATACATTCTGCACCAATTTCCCCAAGTAATTGATTGTATCAGATCAATTCTCATTGAATGACTATTAAAGACAAAGACCCTTTCATGCAATGTGCTGTCATTCTAAAACAATGGCCATGACTGAGATGATGGATCCATTTGTACCTTTCCTTCTCTTCGTTTTATGTAATTCATTGAATGATCTTATCAATTCCATCCTCCAGAGCGGGGACAGGTCTGCTCTCTCCTGGTCAAAGGTCACCGTCAGAGGTCAAATGTTAAATTTAGTATTTAAATTGAAGACCTTACAAAACGCTGTTGGATACGGGTAGTCTCCTATTAGTATTAATATTGGTTCTTGAATGAATGGAAGACATATCTAATTAGAATTTAAGAATTCCAGTCAGTTATGCATCCGCACGGGCTAAAATTTGGACGAATCAAGATTTTTATTACTCAGACTTAACAGTACTTTACTTCATTTATTTTAATTTACATAACTAATTTATGAATTTTCTTGTCGCTGAGCTGTGAGTTCAGTGTCTTACCAAAGTATAAAGCCTCCTTCCTTAGGCTGGTAGTGTGTATGTGTGTGTGTGTGTGTGTGTGTGTGTGTGTGTGTGTGTGTTAAGGCCATGATGTAATGTGAAGACTCAAATCTTTCCCACACTTGGAGAGAGATCCCTGACAGCCTGGGAAACTAAAGCTTCCATCTGTTCAACAGGTCAACAGAGGGACCTGTGACCTTTGACACAGATTTGTCCCCCAGTAAACATGAAGGACCAGGCTGTTGACAGAGTGGTAAACGATACAGACCAGTTCTGTGTAATCTCATCCGAGTCTGATTTATCGGATATTCTGTTGACAGCTCGTACATCTAATTTGCCCCAAAAAGGAGGGGAATGGAACAAATGATTTGGTAATTACGTAACTTCTTACCACCATTAAAAGTGATTCTAGCATTTGGTTAATAATGTTCTATATTAAAGAATGCATCCATTAACGCCTTCCAAATTTAATTTCATTTAAAAAAATAACTAAATATATATCAGTTTGGAATTGGGGTTAGCAATTACAAGTGTATAGTGAACTAAATATACACACTTGTACTTTAGAGACGGGTTAGCGCCACTTTTTACCCGGGGTTATAAACACTGCTCCAGAGCAGGGTTAGCACTACTTTTTCGTTGTTAACTCTCATTGCGCTGACAAACTTGTAGCTATTGTGAAACAGTGTTACGGCTTGCTCACACCAAGAAAGATATTCTAAGCTCATGTTTGTCTGTCGCTTTAAATGCTCGAGCGCGTTACAGCAGGATGGATTCTGATTGGCTGTCAGTGTTTTTATCGTTAATCAGTGATTCCAACAACGTGTCTCTGTGCCATTATCTTCGTGATCCCATGTTTCAAACTTTAGTTGGTGTGTAATGTTGTTGTTGGAGTATAAATAATATCTGTAAAATTATTAAGCTCAAAGTTCAATGCCAAGTGAGATATTTTATTTAACAGAAGTAGCCTACATCGAACGGCCGTTTGGACTACATCCGTCTACTTCCATCTTTAATGACGTCAGTAGAACAGTTTTTTGACTAACGTCCGCCCACAGGAATGCTCCCTCAACTCCCTCAACTTGCCCACTTCTTACTGTGTTTACTCAGCTCTTACTGTGATTTTCTGAAGTAAAACCAACGCTTCATCTTTTGTGTGATGGACAATAAACTTTATTAAACTCTTCAGTATATGTTTGATCATCATTCGGACCTGGTCCGAAATAGCAGACTTGTAGGCTATTAATAAATAATGGATACATACAAGCAGATGACAAATACGTCATAATAACCGTAATTAAACTACTAAACTATACCTGTTCCATCTCTATACAGCACTCTGACTCTGAAATGAACACTGAGAGTTTTTGGTATTATCATCATTCCTTTAGAATTGTCCTGAGAGACTGAGCGCGAGCTCAGGAAGCTCCGCCCCCTGTGCCGGCAGCAGCAGCTCATTTGCATTTAAAGGGCACACCAAAACAGCATGTTTTTCTGAGCCCCCCCAAAAATAATAACAATTTAAACATCCTCTAAAAAATGATTGGTTGGGTATTTTGAGCTGAAACTTCACATACACATTCTGGGGACATCAGAGGCTTATTTTACATCTTGTGAAAAGGGGCATAACATGGGACCTTTAATATTGAGAATGATTTTTAGAACTATATCTTTATCATAATCTTTATAGTTATCGTCCTTTGTGTGAACGGGTCTTTAGAATGTAACTGCTATGCTACACCTGCCGCGTAATGGTAAATGGTGAAATGATGATGGTAAACACATTGGAATGAAGAAGATATGTTGTTCTAGTTCGGGTCCATTCAGGAAAAACTTAGGGCAATTTATAAAAGGAAGGCGCGCAATGCTATTGGATGCTGCATTTGGCCATTCAATGAGCTGATAGCAAATATGCAAATAAGAACGTTAACCCATTTTAAGAATATACCGTGCAAAAACATCACCCAGGATTAATTGTTAATCCTGGGTAAAGTATGAGTAGAAACAAGATGACCCAGGATTCTGTTTATCTGGGGTTTAGATGACCAGGGTTAAATATTTCAAGTGCGACAAGCCCTGGACTGTGTTTGACGGTGGGACGTTGTGGTCCGAGCCTCTATTGAAGCTCCATTCCTTTAAACGCCAGTCAAGGACCCTCTTTCTCATATGTAGACAACCAATACCATGGTGATAACAGTTGAATCTCAAAGCTTAGTGCGCTTAAGAAGACAGCAAGTTGTTTATTTTCCTACCACTCATACTAAGTAAGCAAATCAATGAACTAGACCGATATGTCACTGCTAATCAATATTTTGCAATCAGTCCAGACTATCTGAAATAAATCAGCTACATCTGGGAATGTGTCACATGTAATAGATACCCAGATTTACTCATATCATCCAGGTGTGCTGGAGTACATTTCAGTGTGTCAGAGATCCAGCTGCATGCATTTGGCTTCCAAATAGCTCAGTCCTTCCAGAGGTCACAGAGGTCACACATCTGCATGTGAAATGCGGCGCCCTTTGACATCACCCGCTGCCCCTGAGCCTCTGTGGCCCTTTTGGTACATGAAGTGCCAGCGCTAGTGTCGACCGCTGTGATTTAGGCATCTGATTTAAGCCTGCACACAATCACTGAACACAAAAAGGTAGCCGACTTTGTGATCCTAGTGCAAAAAATGCATTTTTCTAATTAAATTTTTTATTACACATTTTAGATGAATTAACAGTTTATCATTAGTTTAATACGTTATTTACAGAGCATACTAATAAATAAACAACTAACTAGTTGCACTAGAACCCATTAGAATAATTCAAAACAAGATGGCAAAGATTCATAGAAAAATGAAGATACTAATGCTTAGCTGAATCTAGCACATTGTTTTTGTAGTGAGTAGTGACCCTTCTTTTGACCTTTGACCCTGGGCTCTGTCCTTGTCTTTGCTCATTGTATCACTTTGACCCTTTAACCTGCAGCTCCTACAACCTGTTCACAAACATGGCACCAATCATGTGATCCTGCTCCATCCCAGGCCTTGAGGTTCACCAGCAACTCAAAGCAAAACTTTGACCCTTGAACTCACTGAATTATGCACGAGAAGTAGTTGCTGCTGAAAGTGCAATCACTGTTATTAATATTTTTGTAATACCCGTTTCTATAAATAGCCTACCTTGGTTGGTCACATGTAAAAAAAAAAAAAATCAATTATTTATAAATCAAATATTTCAAATATTATATTATATTATATTATATTATATTATATTATATTATATTATATTATATTATATTATATTATATTATATTATATTATAGATGCACTGGGCTGGAAAATACAAAGGCAAAAAGTGACTCGAAGCACATAATTGCACCCAGCCGCGGCGCCTTTGGAAGGATGTGAGCTAAATGGCCAATCAAACAGAGCTTTCGAGCTTAAAGGAGCCGCCCACTTCTGTGCTTTAATACTTGATGGGCTCCTTAATACAGACCATTCAATAGACCACCACTGAAGCGCCTAAGACCAAGCAAAGGTGTGGTCATTTGGATCACCATCATGCCAAAGTTGAGTCCGTTCAGCTCTGTTTTTACGGATATTCCAAATAAGGCCGTTTTTAGTTAGAGTAGCATTCTTCCATTCATGCTCATGTCAATCATGCCAACAGAAAGCTGCGCTCGTCTTTGCTCCCCTCGGATCTGATTCATTTGGGGTTTCCGATTGTCCCTTTTACGCACCAAGACATCACCAACACGAGTTCCTTAAATCCGCGTGATTTTTTGATGTGCTATCTGCTCTGGCTGTCTGAACTTGTTGGACACATATCTTCAGTCTCCTCGAAGCGCATTCCACATCAATAGGTTCTTCTGCATGGATTAAAACGCGACCGGTCTTCTTCATCTTGAATAATTCTGGAGAAGACGCGTAAAAGGTTCGCAGTCCAGCCATGGCCATGGTGGTGAGCGTGTGGAGAGATCCGCAGGAGGAACTACCACCGGGGGGATCTCTGGATGAGCCGAGCGGACCGGGGAGAGACCACCCCCAGCACCACCGCATGAGCGCAGCCGCGCACTCTCCAAACACCGGACTTCCCACCGCGGAGGATAAGGGACAGAACTCAGCCCAGAACCAGCAGCACATTGAGTGCGCTGTTTGCGGGGATAAATCCAGCGGGAAGCACTACGGACAGTTCACGTGTGAGGGATGCAAAAGTTTCTTCAAGCGGAGTGTTCGGCGGAACTTAACGTACACGTGCCGTGCCAACAGAAGCTGCCCGGTGGATCAGCACCACAGGAACCAGTGCCAGTACTGCCGCCTGAAGAAATGCCTGAAAGTGGGCATGAGACGCGAAGGTGAGTGTTCAATGTCTTTTGTTGCAGAAAGAACGAAAGAACAAATATATTCAAAAACAATACCTATATATGTATTTTTTTTAATCATCAACTTTAATTATCAAATATATAACAGCTTGCTTAAAAGCAATACAATTAATAAATAATTGGTCTTTGTGCATAAAAATGCCTTATAATCAAAAAGCTTTTTTAAATGATTCTCAATGTAATAATATAACCCAATTTATAAAGTAACATATACAAGTAATAACTCAAGAATTCTGAGTTGGCTTGCAATCACTGAACAGGAAAAGTTACATTATTGTATCAGTATAGCACAGATACAATAATACATCTCATAAAACTGCATAAAATATTAAAAGAGCATCGCAGTAGTTCCTTTCAGTCTTGTGTTTTCATAGATTGCACTCAGTTAAGATAGATAGATAGATAGATAGATAGATAGATAGATAGATAGATAGATAGATAGATAGATAGATAGATAGATAGATAATTTATTTATGATCTAACACCATATCAGCAGCAATGGTTATACTGTGCAATCAGTACTGTCAACTGATAATTCAATTTACTGACAAAATACTGTCAACAGTATTTCAATTTTAAAAAATAATTATGATTGCAATAATAGATAGATAGATAGATAGATAGATAGATAGATAGATAGATAGATAGATAGATAGATAGATAGATAGATAGATAGATAGATAGATAGATAGATAGATAGATAATTTATTTGATTTAACACCACATCGGCAGCAATGGTTATACTGTGCAAACAGTATTTAAATTTTTAAAAATAATTATGATTACAATTTTAGATAGATAGATAGATAGATAGATAGATAGATAGATAGATAGATAGATAGATAGATAGATAGATAGATAGATAGATAGATAGATTATTCCAATGATTGCTGTGCACATAATATACAGAGAGTAGGGTGAGAGATGCTTTTATTCAAGATTATATTATATGTTATTTGCATGCACATTTCTTCTCCATCTCCTCCTGTTTTGATAGCGGTTCAGCGAGGAAGAATGCCACCAAACCAGCCGAACCCGAGCCATTACGTGCTGACCAATGGAGACCCCCTGAATGGCCAATGCTACCTATCCGGATACATATCCCTTCTGCTTCGGGCCGAACCATATCCAGCCTCACGATATGGAAACCAGTGCATGCAGTCCGGTAACATCATGGGCATAGAGAACATCTGCGAGCTGGCGGCCCGTTTGCTCTTCAGTGCGGTGGAATGGGCAAGGAACATCCCTTTCTTTCCTGACCTTCAAATCACGGATCAGGTGTCTCTCCTCAGACTCACCTGGAGTGAACTTTTTGTCCTGAACGCTGCGCAGTGCTCCATGCCGCTCCATGTGGCTCCTCTCCTGGCCGCCGCTGGACTTCACGCGTCCCCAATGTCTGCGGATCGGGTCGTGGCCTTCATGGATCATATCCGCTTCTTCCAGGAGCAGGTGGAGAAGCTGAAGGCCCTGCAGGTGGACTCTGCCGAATACAGCTGTGCCAAAGCAATAGTGCTGTTCACATCAGGTAGGCCCGAATCATTCAAGATCGAGTAAACTTATTGTACACTTTAATGAGCATGTCTATAAGATAGGCTAATCCTATTTGTTCCGCTGTGTTTGTTTCAAATACTATTAATCTTACCAAAATGTTCTGTGTGCAACAATAGGCTATTAAAGGCATGTGTATGTTGTTTAATTTTTTTTTCCTTAGGCTATTATTTTGAGTATTACTCAATAACCCATAGTCTACTATTGTAGCCTATCTGTAAAGTGTTAATCAACATTAATGTTTTAGGTTTAAATTATCATTTTTGGTATAGTCTTTACAAATATTACATTTAGTCCTTCAAATGTGACCCGATAAATATAAACTGCTTAATTTCATAACTTAGCAAAGGTCTTTTTACAAGTTTTAGGCAGAGTGCGCTAAACATAAGCTCGCGCATGTCTACCGGGTTACTATAGCAACAGCATTCTATAGCGCTTTTCTGTTTCCGATAGCGTCACATGACATGGGACATGACACATCGACAAAAGCAGAAGTAGGCCTATGTTTATTTTTAATTACAGGCTTGTTATAAATGTACACAGCACATATAATATACCACAAAAAAATATTTTGGATTTTTGTTTAAAATGTTGGCAGGCGATTTGCTAACTGTGCAAAGGCATTTAGGTTGACCGAATGCGCCCGGAAATAATAGGCCTAGTAGGCTAGGCTACTGAAAGAAAAAGAGACATGCTGATATCAAACTCCCTTAAATTTAAACCTTACTGAAGAATACTGAATCGCAAGTGTAGGCTAATATTCCAAAAAAGTTAATATAGGTAGGCCATTATAGACCTTATAATGCAAAGCAAGTCTGTGAGGGATACATTTACCGTGTTTTGAAATAGCCTACATCCGCTGTAAAAAGAAAGAGAGAGAGAGAGAGAGAGAGAGAGAGAGAGAGAGAGAGAGAGAGAGAGAGAGAGAGAGAGAGAGAGAGCAAAAAGTAGAAGAAAAAAGACAGAAACAAAAGCTGAATAAAGCTCTGGATCACTTATAATTTTCCACAGCTCACATTATCAAGGTTTTTGTTTATTGAAATTTCTCTGAAAGAGATTTTTCAGAGCAACCCCAAAACACACCAAATAATAGGCTACGGAAGAGCTGTCAATACCTCACAGCCTCGCTTTCATTCCCGTTAAACGTCAAAAAAGACGCTGCTTTGAATAAGGTCTAAGGCTGGTACTCTATAGAAATGGAAAGTGTAGGCTATACTAAGTCTATAAACAATGTAGGCTATTTCGAATTATTGGAGTTTCTTATTGTTGTTTTAATTACTCCCTTTTCAACTTTTTAAATATATTCTACAAATAGGCTGCTAGCAAGTGCTTAATTTGTTTCGGTAATTGGCTATAGCCAACATATTTTCTATTTCATAGCTATAAATAACAGAAACATTACGAAATTAAACTTCGTAAAATTAAGAATTAAGAATAAAATTCTTGAAAGGAGAATAGTTGAATAGTGAATGGATGAAGCCTGTTTAAATGACACAATTCGATTTTCGAACGAATAGGCTGAATTAATTCGGCTTAAGAAAATAAATTCATGCAAACACTTTGTATGATATTTCTTGCTGTCTTTTTCTGAACCATTACACACAATCATGTGCAATAACTCCAGAATGTGTGGATATTTAGAGTCGCAGTTATATGTCAGAGATGTTATCCTTCTGAATGATGTGAGTTTATATCTGACTCCGCTGTATTCGTATGCAGATGCATGCGGCCTTTCAGACGTACCGCATATAGAAGGTCTTCAGGAGAAATCCCAGTGTGCGCTCGAGGAGTACGTGAGGAGCCAGTACCCGAACCAGCCCACTCGCTTCGGCAAGCTTCTGCTGAGACTCCCCGCGCTCCGCATGGTCTCCTCCTCCGTCATAGAACAGATTTTCTTCGTTCGACTGGTGGGTAAAACACCCATCGAGACGCTCATCAGGGATATGCTGCTATCTGGGAGCAGTTTCAACTGGCCCTATATGTCCATTCAATGAGAGAGAGATGAACATGATGGTCGTTTTGGTGAGCAAAACATACAGGATGAAACTGAAATCTCTCTCACTCAGTGTCGCTTTATATAGCAATGATATTGTGAAAATGTGAAGATATCTTTACTCTCTTTCTCCTGATCTCTATACTTTAACATCATATGTGCCATAAAGACTTTACAAAATAGGCTAACGTTTGATTGATTTCCTCACGGTGTAATTGTCGATATTTTACTGTCTTAATTTAGTTGTTTGATCGAGGGAGTAGCGTACGCTTTGATCCAAAATAACAGAAATAAAATCACTATTGGTGTTACCATAAAACCTTCAACAAATACCACGTTTGTTTCGCGGAGACAATGGATTTAACATTTATTTATTTTGTTGTAGGCTATTTATTTTCCTGCTCATCAACTTCCTGTATCTAAACAATCAACCACAGCACTTACGGTTATGTTTTTCTGAGGCTCGACAATAAATGTTATTGATGTATTTTTCAACGGTTTTCTCGGTATTAAGTATTACAATTCAAACCCTTAAATGATCAGGGTGGGCGATGTTGGATTTGATGTACGATGGATGAAACATTTGATTAAACAATTTGCATTAATCATTTCGTGCGTAAATGTGCTTTTTGTTTTTACCTTTTCTAATAAAGATAGTTTTCATAACTTTGAGAGACAAAGTGATGTTCATTTTCATCTTGTCATGCATTAAGCGCTTTAAATGTTTTGAGGTCTTTTTCGGGAACTGTGAACACCAATGCAAAGAAACTAAAACACAAGCCCAAAGGCAGGAGCCAAGACTATTAGCGGGTCATTAATATTTAGCTACAAAAATATGAAATATTTTGATTCATATATGCGATCATTTAACACGGCCAATGCAACAAAATAGAATTGTTTCTCATGACAAATTTTCGTTTATTGGTTCATTTTATTCGTGCCTTATGTTCTTCGTGCATTTTTAGACGAAAAATACACGCTTGCGCCTTCGTTTCCCTAAATTAAATTATATATTGCCTATATGAAATAAGTTCGTGCGAAAAGTTAACTTTGAATAGAGTAAGAAATAGAAAATCGCAGTTATAAATATATCCAAATACCGCTTTCAAAAATAGGCAACTTGTTTTGATGGTTCATTAAAATATGTGCCTGAAACGATATATTTCCATCTAACCTTGAAAAAGACAGATCGTTTGTCCTGTAAAGGCTCATGTTATCAGAAATATTAGAATTTTATCTGATCAGTTCACAGACCGATGATAGGTGAGATGTGTTTTGCACAGAGGTGTCAGAAAAGCGCTGTGATCTTATCACATTAATCAGGTCAGGCTTCAAATAAATGAGATTAATTGTAATTGGACTTAGTGCCCTTTATATGTGCCATAGCTATCTCAAATCGCTTGTTCAGCCTATCTTTTATTTTCCAGAGACAGTTTTGCCATTTATATTTAGCCATGATATGAATATATTTTATTGTAGGGTATAGATGCCATACAATGCGTAAAAGCTATCTTAACAGTTAGCTAATACAGGCGTTTTTTTTCTGACCACCTTATTTTAATTTAACAAGCATTTTCTTTCAAATTAAAAGTTTCCAGACCAGTCGTCACGTGATAATTAAAACATCTGTGATTGCATTTGAAAACAACAATAGGCTAACTCAGTATTTAGCTAACGTTCATTAACAAAAATGACAAAATGTCCGTCAATAGCCTTTAGCCGATCAGGTGCACATACATTTTTGATTTACAGAAATGTAGATTTCATTTAGAGACATTCTTTCCAAAACCAACATGTTTACCCACCAAATAAACTGTCGTCATGCAGGGTTTTCACTGAATACGGATTTTTAATAAATCGATAATATTTCAACCTAATTCTTGTCTTCTGACGGTTAATTAGGCGCAACAATTGCAAGAAAGAAAAAGTCGATGTAGGCCTAGCTACTGAAATTTACCTGAAAGTATAACACAACCTATTTGGATTTTTATATTTTTTTAAAAAAAGGAAGTGTGAAGTATGTGCATCTCCCCAGATAACCTGTGTGTGTTCTTCCGTGTGGAGTCCGACAGCCAGAAGCTCTAGTTATTGCGACCGACCGTCTGTGTGAACTCCGTGACCCTGTACCTCTCTCATCATGTGTGGATCTCCTCCTGAGCTCCCCACCCCCCTCGCCCCCTCATAGGTGGATGCATGAACTCGAAGCAAGATGAATCGCTGACTCCGTGCCTGGGCTAGCCGTGACCCCGGCGATGCCTGGGGACCCTCGAGGAGAACTGGAGCTCAGAATAGAGCACAAGCTCATCCACAGGGGGATTCCTGATGGCCACGAGGAGCGTCTTTGTTGGAAGTTACTAAACGTGCTCGGATCAAGGTACACCTGTCAGAGGAAAATGTGCCCAAGGAGCTAGTGTGGGAATGCAAACATATAGACACTTGTAGGTAAAATAGAGCTTAGAAAGCTGTGGTTTCTGAGTGCAAATGTGATGTCCTGCAAATATGAATAAAAAGTATGTCAGCTAAATTAAAGATCAGATTTAAAGGTCATGGGGCATGTAAATATGGGTCTTCCTGTCATGGGCAGTATTAAAGTCTTAATGGACTTATTTGGATTAGCAACCTGTAAAAACATATGAGCAGGCATACCAGGAAAGGGGGCTTATATGGCACAATCTGGAGATGGGAGGGTTAAATCAAGGTAACAGGACATGTCACCTAGAATCCAGGATCCTATGGTATGGACAATAGGCTTTCTAGCACAGAAATCCTAGTTTAAGACTTTAATGCAGTCTTTATTGTATTTCTAGGCCTGGCTTAATTATCTCACTTGCAGAATCCACGTACACGTACTCCGTCTTAAGTGGATTTTAAGTCGGATTGCAGACTAGATTTACAGCCGACGGACATCTATGAGAATGGCTTTTAAATTCCAATTCAATTCAGATCGGTAGCAAACAGGATGCAGAAGTCGTTTGAATTCAAATGTGTGCTAATGAAGTAAAGTTGTTCTTTTCTTTAGAAAGAAATGAATATTTGTTTATTAAAAGGACATTAAATTGAATAAAAGTGAGGGTAAAGAGCTTTAATATTTCCCTTTCAAATAAAAGCTCTCTATTCATGAAACAATCCTGGAAATGCAGTTTCCACAAAAATATGAAGAAGCACAACTGTTTTCAAAATTGATAATAATTAGAATTGTGTCTTGAGGAGCAAATCATCACATTAGAATGATTTCTGAAGGATCATGTGACACTGAATACTGGAGTAATGATGCTGAAAATTCAGCTAAAATTACGGTTTAAAAAACTCAAATAGAAAACTGTTATTCTGAATTGTAATAACATTTCACAATATTAGTCAGTATGTGGCTAAATTAATTCATACTCTTACTCATGAATCGAAGAAGAAGGCCATTCTTTAAATCCCGATCTCAGCAAGCAATCTTTGATCAACGAGGTTAATTTGTCTTTGTCTCTCAGATGATCAGAGATACCTGCTCTTTTGTTGCTCACTGATTATCAGACATAGTCTCTTCTTCTCCCAGTCAATTAAGTCCTGCTGGTGTAATTACAGAGCACTTTACAGTCTGGCCCATTACCAGCCTTTGTTCATTTTTTAACTTGGTCTGAATGCATCCGATACATGTTTTAATTGTCCAAGCGTTCTATTCAAACAGAATCTGTTTTACAAGAACTCTCAGAAAAAAAGGTACAAAAGCTGTCACTGGGGTGGTACCTTTTCAAAAGGTACACTTTTGCACCTAAAGGGTGCATATTGGTACCTTAATGGTACAAATATGTTTTCAAAAGGTACTCTTTTGTACCTAAATGGTGCATATTGGTACCTTCATGGTACCATGACGGTACCAATATGCACCCTTTAGGTACAAAAGTGTACCTTTTGAAAAGGTACCGCCCCAGTGACAGCTTTTGTACCTTTTTTTCTGAGGATAGAGCTGCCACTGATTTTTGAAAGTTGTATAAGAATATATACGTACAAACATATGCATTTGTTTAAGACATGCAAAATTAGTGATCTGCCGTTTAAAATGATAATGATCAACGCATTCTCACCCCAAGGCGTCACCTTTGACCATGCTTCAATATTTGACGCTTTAGGCGCCCTTTAGCGTCACTTACATGACGCGATCCTATGGCGTCATCTAACTGATGCTAAAGGAAAGCGTCTGTTAGAGGACGCGGTTAGGTTTAGGTGTGGGGTGGGGGTAGGGTACACGCGATCCTAGGGCATCATCTAACTGACGCTAAAGGGCGCCTAAAGCGTCAGATATTGAAGCATGTCCAAATGCTTCCCAAGGCGTCAGTTAGGTGACGCCTTGGGGGTGAGAATGGGCTGTAATGATAACTAAGTTCTCTTATTCAGCACCTTTTGGACTCTGCAACTTAAAAATCAAATGAATATGCTTGTGTTTAACCAAGTATTTCTAATATGAAAGTGCACAAACTTTCAGAACTCATAGAATTCCATTGATAAGACTTACTGATGCTTGTACTGTTGATTTGCCACCAAAATTATGCCACTTCCTGGAAGAACAAAGGCTTTTGTTAGTTACACATAACACCAGATACACCAGCACATAATTCATCAAATCCTTTAGGAATACTTACTGATACTTGAGCTGTTGCTTTGCCACCAAAATGATGTCACTTCCTGGAAGATGATATCATAAAGGCCTTTGTTACTTGGGGTTAATTCAGGATAATTGGGGCGTTTTTCCCCAGTCATCATGTGTCCCAATTTACCTGCAATTCACCCTTTTTTTTTTACAAATGAAATGAAAAAAAAAGAAAGAAAATTAAGTCATTATTTACTCACCCTTGTGTTATATCCCCTTCTTTCTTTTATTGACCACAGGAGACCACAGGAACATTTTTTTTAAAAATCCCACTCGCGCTTGTCCATTAAATAGCAGTGAATAGCGGCTGACCATCAAGCTTTAAAAAAAAAAGATGCAAAAGTATCACTGAATGTTCCGATGCGACACATGCCATGTATACCAATGACATGCAATCCATAAACCCTTTTCCCTGATGTATATACAATCACCTAAATGATTATTAGGAACACCTGTTCAATTTCTTATTAATGCAATTATCTAATCAACCAATCACATGGCAGTTGCTTCAATGCATTTAGGGGTGTGGTCCTGGTCAAGACAATCTCCTGAACTCCAAACTGAATGTCAGAATGGGAACGAAAGGTGATTTAAGCAATTTTGAGTGTGGCATGGTTGTTGGTGCCAGACGGGCCGGTCTGAGACTGAGTATGTCACAATCTGCTCAGTTACTGGGATTTTCATGCACAACCATTTCTAGGGTTAACAAAGAATGGCGTGAAAAGGGAAAAACATCCAGTGAGCGGCAGTCCTGTGGGCGAAAATGCCTTGTTGATGCTAGAGGTCAGAGGAGAATGGGCCGACTGATTCAAGCTGATAGAAGAGCAACTTTGACTGAAATAACCACTCGTTACAACCGAGGTATGCAGCAAAGCATTTGTGAAGCCACAACACACACAACCTTGAGGCGGATGGGCTACAACAGCAGAAGACCCCACCGGGTACCACTCAACTCCACTACAAATAGGAAAAAGAGGCTACAATTTGCAAGAGCTCACCAAAATTGGACATTTGAAGACTGGAAAATGTTGCCTGGTCTGATGAGTCTCGATTTCTGTTGAGACATTCAGAATTTGGCGTAAACAGAATGAGAACATGGATCCATCATGCCTTGTTACCACTGTGCAGGCTAGTGGTGGTGGTGTAATGATGTGGGGGTTGTTTTCTTGGCACACTTTAGGCCCCTTAGTGCCAATTGGGCATCGTTTAAATGCCACGGCCTACCTGAGCATGGTTTCTGACCATGCCCATCCCTTTATGGCCACCATGTCCCCATCCTCTGATGGCTACTTCCAGCAGGATAATTCACCATGTCACAAAGCTGAATCATTTCAAATTGGTTTCTTGAACATGACAATGAGTTCACTGTACTAAAATGGCCCCCACAGTCACCAGATCTCAACCCAATAGAGCATCTTTGGGATGTGGTGGAACGGGAGCTTCGTGCCCTGGATGTGCATCCCACAAATCTCCATCAACTGCAAGATGCTATCCTATCAATATGGGCCAACATTTCTAAAGAATGCTTTCAGCACCTTGTTGAATCAATGCCATGTAGAATTAAGGCAGTTCTGGGGGCAAAAGGGGGTCAAACACAGTATTAGTGTGGTGTTCCTAATAATCCTTTAGATGAGTGTATATCTGTTGTACAGATATCGTGGTCACATCTGTAAACTCTCATTCTGACTGTTATCAGACAAGGAGATATTTGACTCAGTGCAGAAAGTACATGGATACTTGTATTTGGACCAGCGGCCAAGTTAAGGTATTAAAACATTCAATTTCGGTTTGTTTTTCACCAAACCCTATCATATACCCTCAGAACATGTGGGATATTTACGACACGTGTAGCATCAGACCATTCTGTGTTACTTTTGCATCTTGTTTTCAAAAGCTTGATGGTATTCACTGGCATTATAGACGAGCACAACGTTTGTTTGTTGAAAATTCTCCTTTTGTGGTCCATAAAAAAAGAAGGGCACATGGCATCAAAACAACGGTGAGTAAATCATGAATTAATTGTCATATTAGGGTGAACTATCCCTTTAAAACTAAAATGGTGAATATAACAATCTGTAGTCCAGAATCCCTACGCTTTAACTAAAGGACCGGTGGAAATACGTGTCGAAAGAACACTCTCTCGTCAGATCTCGTCCCAAATATAGAAATCCTCCTAATGAAGTAAACATGGATTTCCCCGTAATGCCCATCGTCTCACACAGAACATTGTCCCTAATCCGCTCCAGACGGCCTGATAATGACGTGTTATGGACCAATCAACCCATGCACAAGAATAAATTAGCCTTACGGTCTCCACAAACCATGTGTGCTGATGCTGAATATGGTGTCTGCAATGCTGTCACAATCTTAGCATTAATTCAGTATACATTTTTGGTCATTGAAATCAATGGTAAACAGCAGCCCAATTCAACTGCATTGCCTAAAAATGTATCAAATATGACAAAATCAATGTGTTTTAAAAGACAGTATACAGTTTAATATTAAGGTATTGTATTGATGGGGGTCATTGGAGGGTCATGGGATTATCCCCGGCTCTAACACAGTTTTACGCAATGGGGGGCCCACAACTTTTTAGACAACAGCTTGTCGGCAGCCCACTCATTAGTGTCACAAACACATGCACACATGCTCAAACATCCACTCAAACTGACACCAAATAGAAGGTGATGATAGTGACTGTTAAAATAGCACATTTACTTTTGATTCAATTAGAATTCTCAAACTAAGCTGCAATCTGTCCTCATTATCACTTTATATTTAATGCATTAATATTACAGTTAAACCCAACACATGATTTTAACACCTCTTTCCTACTTTTTCCAACATTAATTAATTCCAAAAACAAAGATCATGACTTTACAATGAAGTTTTCTCCAAACTTTTATAATGGATCCACATTCACCTCTTCTGCTTCTCAGCACAGACATGCATTAATCCACTTTCTGCTTCTTTGAAGTCAAATTCTCTTTCTAATTAAGGAACCACTGGCCTTCAAAAGACCTCATTCTGGAGTCATGTGGTATCTTCTATGCGACTTGACTGAGAAATAGGCTACATTTGGAGTGATGCAATTCTCTTTGTCGCAGAAATAAAACTATGGTTGCAGTGCTACCTCCATGAACATGTCAACTTAACAATGAGGAGACATTGACGTATCTCAAGAAACAACATCCCTGATGACTGAGAAACTTCATTACACCTTGCATTATAAATACAATTCATCAAATATGCAGTGCACTGCTGGTAACACATTGACATTGTGTTGACAACTAAACAGTATTTCCAACACAGTCTCATGAAGATGCGTATCTATACCACGAATGTAATTTCTCGTGGCATTTATATGCCAAAAATGGTTTCGCGTGCTTATGCTACCCACTAAAAAACCCTGGGGTAGGTTAAGGGGGTAGGGGGGTGGTGTTAGTTTGTGCGTATTATAGGCTACGCCAAAAAGTGCGTATCATATGCACGTGAAAAACGCGTACCATATACACGCAAAAACTGTTTTTGGCGTATAAATGCCAAGAGAAAAGACATTCGTGCTATCGATACGAACTTTCATGAGATCGGGCTCGTATTTCAACAATCCGTATTCCTCAAATGTGAATGTTTGGAAGTCTGAACATGCTCCGTTCTGAGAGTAACTTCCGCGGGGTGTGAATATTATGGAGTCTGCTCTCTGAATGAACCTGTGCTGTCTGTTGTTCACCCTCCAGGCTCTCTGAAATGGATTCTGTATGTCTGAACCAGTCGTGCCACGCGCTTGTCCTTGGTATAAAAGAAAAGAGGGAATTTTTTTCCCTTCAACCCAGAGAGGTTATTATCAGAGCTTGTGCTGTTAATAGATCCCACAAACACCTACAGACAGATCCGCTTCATTTGCCGCTTGCCTTTCTGAAGCATCAGAAATGAAATATAATGAGATTTGATATGCGTTCTGGTACATCTGTCATGCAGGTTTGGCATTGATGTAATTCTCAGTGGAATATTTTATTGCTCAGTGGAATTTCATTTAAAGGCAACATTATTTACTTGCATAAAGTCAGCATGAAATCAAAATAGACACTTCTTGTTTCCTGTTAAATATATTAGAGTATTGTAGCCCGAACCCTGCCTACAACAGTTTTTTGTCGGGAATTTCGGTCTGGACTCGATCCATTGAGGAAACCTGACATCATGACTTTTGCGTAAACATACACGCCACTTTCGAGTCAAGTGGCGTGTTATCTCTACGCATTTTGAGCTATCCGCGTGTATGCGTGTATGTCTACGCCATTAACGTCCGAGTGATTCCGTGTGTCTGTCTGTCAAATGTCCGCGCGAAACGAAGCAAAATGTAGATCTACATCTGGGGAGCGATCTTTTTTTTCCCCTAGGATGGTAAGGGAACAGTCATAAATGCCATTAACCCCCGTGATGGGTAGGTTTAGGGACGGGGTTAAGGTAAGTCATATATTTATATATACAATAATAACGATAAGTCAACGGCGTTCATGAACACGCTGAAAAGCGATTATGTGTGTTGATAGCACACCAAAAATGGAAATACGAATTGGCGTGCCATACACACGCTACTTCATGAGATCAGTCTAATTGAGGAGTAATTATGATCAGTAAAATAATGGTTGGGCCAATCAAATTGCCAGGGCGGGCTTTATACGATGATGGACAGATGATCTGCAGTTACGTAATCATCACGTCATCAAAGAGCGCTTGGTTTGAACTGGTTTACAACAGGGATGACTGCAGCTGGATAATTGAGATGTATAGATTGTCATTGTGGTTTGTCCTTTGGTCGCACTCATTGAAGACCAAGTAAAAGAAGCAACCGAAAAGGGGATTACGGCGATGCAACTCATGTCAAAGCCATCGCTGCATCAAACAATGGTGACGCTTTGTTATGACGCTTTTCCACTGCTGGTATGGTTCGGTACGGCTGAGTACAGTTCGGATCGGCGTGGCATGGTTCGGCTCACTTCGCTTTTCCACTGCGTGGTACGACTCGGCTCGACACGGCACGGGTAGGTTCACTTTAGCTCGGTTGCTTTTCCACTGCAGTTAGTACCACTTTAACGTGGGTGGGATTATAAACTGATCGATAACAGCAGTGGCTGTTACTGGCTATTTAAATCTAGCGGGTTTGGTTTCTCGTGTCGATGTCTATTGGTTGCAAATAAAATGACGCTGGTACTGATGATTCTGTCTGACCAATCAGTCATCTGCAGTGTTTCACGTCACATTTAGAACCGGTACGGTGCGCTTAGAATCTCAACAGACCAGGTACCATTTAAAGTGAGCCGAAGCGAGCCGTACCATGCAACAGAAAAGCGCCACAAGTGAGCCTTACCGAGCCGAGCTGTACCGTGCAGTGGAAAAGCGCCACAAGTGAGCCTTACCGAGCCGAGCTGTACCGTACCATGCAGAGGAAAAGCGCCACAAGTGAGCCATACCGAACCGAACCGTACCGTACCATGCAGTGGAAAAGTGCCATTATACTACTCGCACACCATAAACATACTGGTAGTCACTGCACCCCTAATAAGCGGTGTATTTTTAAAAATAAATCATTAGATGATGCTACTTATTTCAGACTGATCTCATGAGGTAGCAGTGTTGTAGTCGAGACCACCTCACTCGAGTCCGAGTCGACACCGAGACCAGAGAGAGTCGAGTCCGAGTCAAGACCGAGTCCATAGAGAGTCGAGTCCGAGTCGAGTCCAAGATCAGCAACGGTCGAGTCCGAGTCGAGACCGAGACCAGTGAGGGCTGATTACCTAATTTACTTTTATTCACTTAGAGAAATCCTTTTTTTTTTTTTCACTGAATTTACTTAGAGTTTAAAAAATATGATCAGTTTAGGGTAAAAAGGCCACATAGTAGGTGGTGTTAAAAGTAATTTTATTACAATTTGTCATGCGCAGTTGCACACTAGAAAATCACCAATCACTGGGCGTGTCAATCAATTTAAAAAAAAATTTTATTAACATACATTAATAATCATGAAAAATATTTTAAATTGAACTCGAGTGGACTCGGGAATAATTCCGAGTCCTAAAAAAAAAAAATGTTCGAGTACGAGTCAATTCCAAGTCCAAATGGACACGAGTCGATGACAAGACCGAGACCATTAAAATATGGTCTCGAGACCGAGACGAGTCCGAGTCTCGAGTACTACAACTCTGTGAGGTAGCGTGTGTATGACACGGCAATTCGTATTTCCATTTTTGGCGTGCTATCAAGACGCATAATCGCTTTTCAGCGTGTTTATGAACGCTGTTGACTTAATGTTATTACTGTATATATAAATATATGACTTACCTCAACCTCGTCCCTAAACCTAACCGTCACTGGGGTTAATGGCATTTATGACTGTTCCCTTACCATCCTAGGAAAAAAAGAGATCGCTCCCCAGATGTAGATCTACATTTTGCTTCGTTTCGTGCGGACATTTGACGGCGTGTACAGACACGTGGAATCACTCGGACGTTAATGGTGTAGACATACACGCATACACGCGGATAGCTCAAAATGCGTAGAGATAACACGCCACTTGACTCGAAAGTGGCGTGTATGTTTACGTAAAAGTCATGATGTCATGTTGCTTATTTTGTATTTAAATCATCATTAAAAACATCATTAAAACACCATTTTGACTCCCGGTCTCTTTTCTCTAAATATTCAAATGAACACGCTTCTTCAGCCTGGTCTCTTTAGTTGTCTCTCCATTTATTAAAATCAGTCAAGTTGCGCTCCAACCGTGTTATAAAGTTCACACAGGTCCGTCAAATGCAGGCAATTTTTTTTTGGCTTTATTGTCGAGATCTAAACGGAGAATTTATTCCTATATACATTCACATACGTATTTTATTTCGTTCAAAAATGTTTTTCGAGTTTGCAAGTACTCCGCGAATCCTTAATCTTTTTAGCAACACCGGCAAAGCTCGTTAACACTCATTTTTCTTTTAAATACTTTTTCCAGAGTGCGCGCAGTTGAGTTCTGTTCACAACTATGAGTCGCTCAACATACGTCACTTACTTCGTTGCACTGATTGGTTGTAGGTCTATCCAATTGAGTGCAGAGTTTTTTAAGACACGCCTCATAATCAAAGCCCATGGAGCAGTATCAGACTCACATTCTGAATAGAATATGAGTATGATGAAGTCAGGCTAAGAATATTGCAGTTTTTAATATAAATGATATATCCGTGGACATCATTCGTTTTAAAAAAATCCTCAAAAAATCTTTCTTTCACTTGCAGCGACATCTATTTTTATCTCCGATGACGAGTTTACTGGTGTGAGGGCGGGGCAACCTGTCACTCACATGAGATCCACCAATAGCAAACCACAACCATCCAATCAAATCCTGATGGACAAAAATTAAATCCTGCCCTACATTTTTTCTTGTTCTAGAAGCCGTTTCACGCAGTTATACATCACAATAGGGAAGAAAAGGCAGTCACAACATCCGACTTTAAAGCACATTCTTGTGAACGATGCATGTTGTTCAAAAGGAAAATAAATGGCGATAAGGCATTAAAGCGATCTCAACTATGATTTTTCCTAAGGCTTTGTCTCTGAGCGAGCTAAATGAAAAGTCGGTCCTCGCTCTGTGTTGTGTGTGAGCTGTCAGAGCTGAACTCTGTGTGCCAGTGTCTATGGGAGCAGCAGCAGGATTCATCACACAGAGGTGAGCGGCCCAGCTGGATCCGCCATCACTGCCAGAGGGAAACTTTGCCCTGGGCGATGCAAATGAAAGGCCCTCCAACAGATCACACATGAAGGAGACAATAAAGTCATGAGGTGTGACTGTGTGTGTGTGCCAATCCACAAAAGACTTTGGAACACAAAACACAGTGCATTTTTATGGCTGACAGCACGTTTCAATTTAATCAAGGGGAATTTAAGAATTTTTATCATTTTAAAAATTCGTTATAGTTTTTAACTGTTTTCACTGTTCTACCAGAAAGACTCGGGAATAAATACTGTAGCAATAATACATTTATTGAGAGCCCAGCAAGCAAATAAGTTCTTTGGCGTAGGCCCCGTCCATAGCTCGCAATCCGAGGGTCCGGACTCTGCATTTCCTGCCTGAAGACGAAGGCAGGGGCCCCTGGGAGGTACAGGAAGGGACCATCCTGGTGGTGGTGGGGTGGATGGAAGGGAAGGAACCATCTTGGAGGTGATGGGGAGGATGGAGGTTAATGAAAGCGTCAGCATCTGCAAACTCAAACGTGTAAGTACCGGTCTTTTATACCGCAAGTATTAGACACGATTGGATAGATGAGAAGGTGACGCAACGACTGGCAGAACTTAATGCTAAAGCTTCCATTTCTCAATTAGAATGATTATTAAAACTTTTAACAATTTGCAAGCTCAATTTGCTTGTCTTATTCGAGAATAGTGCTGTTATTAAGCTTCTTTTAATTTTGGACTTATTCAAATGGTGGATGATAAAAAACCCTAGCAACCCCTTGGAGATCCATAGCAACCATCTAAAAAACCCTAGCAACCACCTGAAGCACCCTCAGAAAGTTTCCTACAGAACGTTTTCAAGCACACTCCAGCATTAAGGTGGAATGTGCAAGGACAACTAATTTTTTCTTTAGAAACTGTTGATTATCTTTAATTTTAAAGCTTTATTTCTGCACACCTAGTGCCACCGAATGGAATTGCAAAAATAATAACTGCTTTCAAACAGGTGATGAAAGATGTCAAGATGCTTAATGTTGCACAGTCACAGTATTATTTGCATGGGGATTTCATGAGAATCAACCTATAAATGTCTTAGCTATCGTTTTCTGTGCATATTTAAAGCAGCATTATGTTACTTTTGAAATGTTGCTCTCGGGGTCCCCCTACAGTTGGGAAACAGTATTGTCTTCTACTACAGTCGTAAAATCTGTCATGGTTACACTAGGGAATATACGCGTGCATTTGTTGACAAGCGATACCCCCGAACTCTCACATCTCGGGCAGACTCCACTGTTGCATGTGAAATGTCTTCATCCCAGGTACATTGGCATACATTTTAGCATGTCTTATGAATATAGTTTCATGTTGTTGTTTTTTTTTTCAAACGCCAAAAGATCGCGTAGCTCACGTTTACAAGCTAGCGTCTTTATACATAACGTTAACCTATTGGCTAGTGGCCACTGTTTTACATAATGGATATTCTAATTCAATGTTTGAGTGGTAGATAATAGCCATATCGTCAATATTATAATATCAAGCTGCAACGAATCTGCAAATTTAAAAAAAAATCGATTTGCATTATAGCCTGAGGAAAGGCAATGTCACCAGAAAAATAAATAACAAACATGACTATCAGCCTGCAGACATAGGATAGTTATCCTGACCGATTATTTTGTCCATCTAATCATGTATTATTTACTTGCAAGAATGTAGCCCCTACCAAACTCAGTAATCAGTATACTTTCACGTCTCGACCTGGCGCGAGCTACCCGCCCCGGCTCTACAGGGATGCTTGAGTGTGTTAAGCACCCACAAAAGAAAGCAATGCAGCCTACATTGGATGTGGCGAGGGACGAACACATTACCAACAGTAAACTGATCACGCGCGCGCTCTGTTTCACGTTCATTTTTGTTCATGTTTTGCAAGGTGGGGGAAGATTGATGCACCGAACCAGAGTTGGGGGAGTTACGTTTTTGTGGAGTAGTATTACAAATGAATGTTTTTAAAATAGTATTATGGCGCTTTTCCATTACCAGTACCAGCTCAACTCAACTCGACTCAGCTCGCTTTTCGTTCCGTTTTCTATTGCAGACAGTACCGCCACAAATAGTACCCGGTTGTCATAAATCACTCGTTCGCTCATTTTGGCGTAGCATTTTGGCATACTACCCCAAAAATTTTACCTTTAGGAGCGAGGACCTCTTGGATCGGTCGGGCACCACTCCTCCTTTGGCTCACGCCAGCGATCTCACTCTTAGAAGAAAAGGTTCTATATAGAACCTTAAAAGGTTCTAAAGCGCTACGTATTTGGAGCCCCTAAAATGCAATGCATGAATGATCACAAAATTCAAGATACGAAGAGTGCCATTTCAGTTTTTATCCTTCAAAAAATCAGCATGGTTAAAATGGTGATATAAAGTTACTAAAACAGTTTAATAAACAATAATTTAATTACAACTGCAAAATGTCGCAGAATAATGTAATATATGAATGAATAACAGCCTATAAAGAACCTTTGTGCCAAAAGGGTTCTTTCTTGTAATTATCATCATTTTTTTTTTGCATAAAAGGTCCTTTGCAGTTGAGTAAAGAACCCTATGCTACATACTGTATAGAACCCTTTTTTCTGGACCAATATTGATCCTCGTCCAGCTTTTTATTTTGCCACTCTCCCTGTCCTCCCACAAAACCTTTGGCTTCTTGGTTTTACTTGCCGCTTCAGCCATAACAACATACAGAGGGAAAAAAATCGCTTGTTGGGCTCTCGCGTCGGAATTTGAGGACATATGCCGTAAAGCAGTCGAATTTTGTAGTTCTTTTTGTGCTCGGGTTCCTACCCGCTCCCCGAAGTTACATAGTGCCAGTAAAAACGATACAGACACTGTCAGGCTATAGTAGACCTGTCATTCAACCTATTGTAAGTTGATGTACCATCTCAAGGGTTTTGGAAAAATATTATAAAGGTAGAAAATGTTGCATAGTGCTGCTTTAACAGAGATTTGGATTGGATTTTTTATCCAGAGTTGGATTTTTAAGTTGATCGCAACTAAATTAAAGATGACTTTTATTTCTATACATAACCTGCCATCCTTCTTTCAATAATGTGACGTTCTTGAAAACATTTTAGTGAGTTACAATAAGTGGAGACTAGACCACCAAAAGTTAAATGAAAGCATCATATATCACCATTCATACACATTCCATCATCATCCGAATACACATATAGCAGGTTCACACACACACACACACACATGCGTTTTTAAAATAATGTTCTGAAGGACCACCTGTTGTCCATTATTGTGAAATATTTCTAAGGCATGAATCATAAGGGTGAGTAATTAATCACGGGCTGTCAGAACGGAGCGCAGGGGTCTCGTGGGAGGGTGAAGAGTCACATATGGGCAGATGGAGGTCAGAGTCACACTGCACACGCCATCGACAGGTTAACATGAGAGAGAGAGAGAGAGAGAGAGAGAGAGAGAGAGAGAGAGAGAGAGAGAGAAAGAGAGAGAGAGAGAGAGAGAAAGAGAGAGAGAGAGAGAGAGAGAGAGAGAGAGAGAGAGAGAGAGAGAGAGAGAGAGAGAGAGGGAGGATGTGTGAAGACAAAAGTAAAAACAGATGAGATGAGAAATATGAGGGGAGGTTTTTGGAAATAACCACTGATATTATAGTTTAATAGTAGTATCTATCTATCTATCTATCTATCTATCTATCTATCTATCTATCTATCTATCTATCTATCTATCTATCTATCTATCTATCTATCTATCTATCTATCTATCTATCTATCTATCTATCTATCTATCTATCTATCTAATGGTTTCATTCACAAATAAAGGATCTTAATTTCTACATTAAAAGCTGTATGATACTAATATCAGTCACTTAATATTGGTAGATAGCTAGAACGATTAGAAAATTTCGTTTTCAGTTCATTTTTATGTTGTAAAAAAAACCTTTAAACCAATATTCTAGGAGGGATAGTTTATGCTTATGAAATTAAATATTAAATCCATTATTATTAAAGAATATTATGTAGGCTATGTTCTCTTATAAGGTTGTCAAAAAGACTTTCTGAAACGTTCTGCAACTTTTATTGAAAAAAAACAAAAAATAGAAAATTCCAGGAACATAAAAAACGATAAGAACAGAAAGTATAATAACATAATATAATATATGTTATGATAATAACATTATGAGAATGTTCTGTGTTTGATTTGGTCTTGAGAGAATCTGATAATGATAATGTTTCGATATTTCATCACAAATCTAAGTTAGAGACTAGTGAGATTATTGAAGTCTTTTTTTTCTTGAGAGAAAAGTCTGCAAAGGAAGAGATATTAATTGACTGATACATTTTATCTTTTGCTGTTACAACAAAACAGCATCCACAAATTCAGCAAACAAACAGTTCCATTCTACCAGTAGGATCTGATCCAGATAGCTCAGCTGAATAACACGTTTAAAGGTTTTTACTAATTGAAGTCGTCATAGAGCCTGAAGCCAGCGCGATGATCCTTCACTCCTCAGTAAACTCGTGCACTGTCGCCCTCTGGCTCTCTCAACTCAAACACTCAGATAAAGATAATTACCACAGGCTGTAGGCTAGAGCGCGTCCCATTTTGATCTGTAGTACAAAAGATCTGAAGCCACTGTTATCTATTCCTTCTCTCTTTAGACTTTACGTGAGTATTTGAAGTGTGTTTAGAGCCCCTTCAAGCATGTTTATTCTCAACTGAATGTCCCTTTTTGTTAGAAGGAAGACAATTTGATCATTTAGCAAAAATGTATTCATCCTGAAAGACAATGAATCCATAGGGAAAACAGGCACTGAAGTAGTTCTTTCTACAGTTTTCCATGAACTCTCTTGAGCTTACGAATACAACACTAGTACAAGCTACTAAAACATGAAATAAATCCACTTATTAATGCAATAAGCAGTGTTACAATTACAATTAACATACACAGAAGAAAAGACTCAACTACAAAACTATAGCACGGAGAGACAAAAGGAAGGTATAGTTTGATATAAAACTGTTCTCACGATTAGAAACTAAAATAAAAGCGTGCTCAAGGGAAATTTCATATCTTTCTTTTTTGACATGCAATATCTCAGGAGGAAAATATTTTTTTGCTGAAGTTCCACTACTCTTTTTAATCGTGTGAATCTGCTGTAAATAATACTTTGTGACTCTCCTGTTCGATCTCGTTTATCAAAATGAACAAATCTTTTTTCGTGTCATTTGGTTCATTCAACAAACGAAATGAACAAGTTGACTCGGGAAAAGATTTGTTCATTTTGATGCTTGAGTTCGAACTGGAGAGTCACAAACGCACATCACAGAACAGAGCAAGGCGACCATTTGAGCTTATAAAACTTAAACTTTGTTTTTTGTTTTTTTAATGAGTGATCGTTTCGCTTGATAAGACCCTTACTCATCATCTGAAATCGTTTAAAGCCCTTTGAACAGTTTGCGGTTTGCACTGAAACTGTCTTTTGGACCTTGAACCGTTTGGTTCCCATTGAAGTCCATTATGTGGAGAAAAATCCTGGAATGTTTTCATCAAAAACCTTAATTTTTTTTTTTCGACTGAAGAAAGTAAGACATGGACATCTTGGATGACATGGGGGTGAGTAAATTATCAGCAAAAGTGAACTACTCCTTTAAGAGTTAATAAAATTGGGTAAATGCATTGTAAAGTTCAGAGTCAAATTACCCCTTTTTGTGTTGATCAAGCAGTAGTTTTGAAAAATATTATTAATTTCTTGCAAAAGTATATCTAACACATTACTTTCCATTATTAGTAATTAAGTTACTTTTTTAGGAAGTAACACAATATTGATTTGTAACACATTACTTTTAAAAGTACTTTCCCCAACACTGGCAATAAGATTGAGTGTCCCGGCTTCAATGTAAATCTATGGTATTATTTTACATGTTAATTTGAGGTATCATTCATGTCTGTATCAAAAACTATAATAAATTTAAAAAGTACTATTACCCTTACACACCATTAACGATACACTTCAAATGGTCGTATATATTGCAATAGATCCCTATTAAGAACTATCAAAATAATAGCAAGAGTTGAAATAAAACTATGGTCTGGTTCACTCATTATGCATTTCATATCATAAAGATGCGCATACCATGGCATGCAGCGATGATTTGCCCCAGAATGCGACAGCATTTCATACGTCTGAACCTCCAAATGACCCACTTAAAGTGGCACTGATGCCATTAATACTTTCTCAGGTCATGGCACCTTAGGATATTCAAATCAAAACACTCAAAGAGAAAGAAAGACAGCGAGAAAAGAAAAGAAATCATGTGTGTCTCTCAGGAATGCCCTCTATATTAAATCTATAATAGAGTCGACTGCCATTGGCTATATCTAAAACATGCTCATTTTCCTGCAAACCCCAATATCCATGGGAAAACACTTTTCTCCCAACAGACAAATCCAGCCTTAAATAGGAGAAAGAATCTGAAGTTTCAGTTTAAATCAACTCACGGTTTAGCATGCAATTTTTTTTTTTATTATTATTGATTAAAACACAAAAACAAATCGGCAAGTCACATTTCACATTAAAATCAAAAGATTTCATAAAAATGAATACATATTATGGATTTTCGCGTCACTCAGTGTGAAAAAATATGTCATTCATAGAAAACTTTAAAGGGATAGTTCACTTTGAAATTATTTTTTTATATGTTTTAGCTTACCTCAAGGGCATCCAAGATGTACAGTAGGTGTCTTTGTTTCCACAGTATTTTCAATTTTGATATTTTTAGGTCAAACCGTCTGTGTCTATCAGTCATATAATGGAGGTATATGGTGTCCACCTCAAAGAGCATGCACAAAGAAGTCCAAGCTGGACCCCATTTACCTCCATTATATGACCGATCTGTTTGATTTAAAAATCTATATGAACAAGAAAACCATATTAAAGTTAACATGTAAGAATTATTTTTTCTTTTTCTTTTTAGGTACGACTAGAAACCAAGATCAAAACCCCAAAATAAGGCTGTAAACTGGCACAACAACTTAGCCAAGCATTTAATTTTAAAGCATTTAATTAGTGTTGTACTGATTTCATTGGCCCGTTGATGAACCAATGAAATGAAAAAGAGCCTCCAAGCCCCTGCTCTGCCTTTCCAGTCACGTAGCAGCATGGCATCTGGAGCGTTGTGGCGGGGGTCAATGTCAGCGAAACGGCACAAAACTCAACGTAAGCAATCAGATTACCAGAGAGATGCTAACTGGGCGATGAGAAGAGAGGGGGGTGCATCAATGCCTAATTAGCCACTAGCATGTTCTCTTTAATAATGCAGAATTAAAAAGCCAGGAGGACCACACACACTCATGTTCACACTACAGTGGGGTTCACCCTCATTCAAGTCTCAGTGGGCCCCAAAACTCAACAACACAAGCAGAAGGAGTCCCAGCAACTTACAGAACAACGGTAATGAATAGAGAGAGAGAGCATTTTGTTTGTGCTCGTATTCTGAATTTGTGACGAGGGAGTTGTCATCACGCTTTGTGGCTGTATGTCAGGCGCAGTATTCACTCAGGGGTGGACTGTCAGGGAAAGGCCCTGTCTCATTACACAGAAGCTGTGTGCTGGTTGGCTCTGTGCATCCACCACTGGGGTCAGTGTAGGTTCCTATGGGGCCAGCATCTGTGTACTGACAGCTGGCACTCCAGGGAGTGTGTGACGCTCAGGCTCCCTGGGGCTCGGTACGGTACTGTACTGTACTGGATATGCAGGCAACGATAAGCTGAGCCAAGTTCATGTTATAGTTTTATTTGCAAATTATCTAATAATCATGGAAGCTTGTTTCCACCACAGAATAAAAAAGGTAATTGCAACTTTTTCATCTCACAATTCTGACTTTGTTTCTTGCAATTGTCAGATATAAACTTTTCTCAGAATGTTGAGTTTAGATCTTGCAATTCTGACTAAAAAAAGTCAGAACTGTATGAACTAAAACATCTTTTCACTCAGAATTGGTCTTTAGGGCCCAGTTTCACAGACAGGGCTTAGACTAAGCCAGGATTAGGTCAATTAGGACATTTAAGTAGCTTTTATAAATGCGACTTAGAAAAAAAATTTACTTGTGTGCATCTTGAGACAAAACAATGGCACTGACATATTTTAAGATATCACTGTAAGCTTAAAACATGTCTTGAGAGACACCTTGTCTGTGAAACCATCTTGCTTCCTAAAAACAATTCTCATTGTGAGGGAAGAAAGTCAGAATTGTGAGATAAAAAGTCGCAATTATCTTTTAAATTGTTTTTATTCTCCGTTGGAAACAAGCTTCCATAAAATATTAGCCTACTTCACTTTAATATAGGCCTACTTTAGTTAAATACCATACGTTATTTTATGGCTGAAATAAAAAGTAAGATTGCAAAAGATCTTATCGTGTAGCCTAAAACAGTGATGCAATCGTGTGACGTGATTACGTAGGCTACGTGGTTGTTTAGCCTCTGTAGAGAGGTTTTTTTTTTTTTTTGAGAGAAATGTATCTAGTACCAGTTTGACATTGGCTGCTTCATATTTATTCTTAAAATTAAAACGATGATAGCCGCGGTTGTCCACTACAGAAAAAAAAGGATATTTTTTCATCTTTTTTATTTTCGATAAAGCTGTCAGGTTCGCCCACGCGCGGCCTTTATTATTGGCGCGAGTTTATGGTAAATGAGCGTGCAGACAGCACATCACATTCTGAGTCATTTGGCGAAACTGGACGCTTAATTTTTAAGTTTAACCAATGGAGTATTCAAACCAAACCAACACTGCAAGTGTTTACGCCCTTTGAAAACAACCAAATGCAAGGGAGGTACCTGCATTCACATCACATCACCGAAGACCAACCGTCTCTAAAGGCTACATGTGTGTCATGCGCAGAACGGACCTGTCCTACATCATCCTCATTTCTTGTGGCAAACTTTTTTTCTAAACATCCAAGGTAAGCACGAATAAGCAACAATCAATGGTTGTGTTCGGAATTGAATGCTTGTACTGGTTATACCACGCAGTTACACTGGCTACAGTTTATTTCCGCAGGCCTATGCTGTACAATAATAAAGCCTACGGTGTAAACATTAGTAGGCCTATACAGTATTGTTTTTTGTTTTACATATTTCATAGCAAACATGATTAGTATGGTAGTATGCCATTCCAAACATAACCATTTTATTTATAAAAAGTCACTTTTAGATAGATATGTCCTACATGAAAACATTTTAATGTACGAATTGAATGAGGTTATTCAAAGCTAACTGACCAAAAATCACACATCTACTTTGGGGGATCCATGAGAAAGAAAGCAAAAGCTTAGGCCCTAAAGTGCATCATATGGAATACTTTCATGAATAAATGGAGTAAACTTAGTCCCTTAATCTTACTGCAAAAAAAAAAAAAAAAAAAAATTAATGGCAAAAGTAAGGGGAAATAGTGTAGTGTCATTTAAGACCACAGAAACCGTATAAGAGCTAGCCTAGGTTCCCGTAATGCTGGAAATGAAACTGGTCCATCAGAAGTTTTTATACTTTATTACCATAGAGAGAGTTAGCAACAGAGTTGTTCTCCAGAACCCACTGCCCTCGCTGTGATCCGCACCTTGTGTCAGCATCACCCTAGATAGAGACATTATTTCTCTCACCCTTTTTTTATACACCCACGGTTTTCATTTTGCATTCATTTCATTGCCTGGAGTCATGAATTTTTCATCACTGGTTTCATGATGAATAAAAGATGAAAAAGGGAAGGACATAGAGAGCTGGAGTATCTGTGTGTTTGTTTATCGTAACTATGTGAGTCCACAAAAGGCACTGATACAAATCTGTCACCACGCTGTATCGTTCTCTAGACTAGAGTGATAAAGTACACCACAGTGTTTCCTGTACAAATGTGACACCATAACACCAGTGTTAATTTTTCCAAATATGCAATGTGCATTACTTTTCTATTTATTTAATTAGTTGATTTTATTTGCTTAATTTATTTTCCGGGAAAAAACATCCTAATGTACAGAAAAATAGGGATATATATTAAGATGCTTGTTGTAGTAAAAGCATAATGGGAATGTAGTTCTAGGGAGTGTGTCTTAATGGAAGAAAAGTTTTCTTTCAATCCATTTTTTGCTCTGGAGAATCTTAAGGTAGCTGATGGTGGGAAAACATAACACAAAAGTAACTCAAAACATTACTTTCCTTTAAAAATGTTTGATAGTTTTTATAATGAGAAGCACTCTACTTTTATAAATATACCAATTTGGAACAATACATTTTCAAATACAAATAAATGTGAAAACTTCCCCAATGCTAACGGTAATCACAATGGTTCAAATGACTCAGGAGGAAGAAGTATTTAAACAGAAAGGTCTAATTTTTTACCAGTTCGTCATCCGCTGAAGTAATTTTTAAACATTTTGCTTTGCACACCTTGACTTTCAAACCTAACTGCGTTTCTCAGGCTCTGCCAGAACCAGCCTTCCGCCGCTGGGTTTCTGGGCCACTCCAGCACACTCTGTCCACACAGGCAGCGCCGCAAGTTTAAGATTCTTGACTGCCGAAGAACCGGCTCCAACAATACCAACACCATCACGTCCACACCCTCTTCCAGAAGCTTTTGCTGCGCTAGGAAAGCCGCCATCTTAAAAATCCCACTGTAAACAAATCCCTCTGTCAACACAAATATCGTCTTCCGACTCCGGTGTATGCTCTGGTTCAGGTTGTCCATGATGGGTGTACCAGGAGTCCAATCTCTTTCTGCCAGACAGAGTGGACGAACTCCTCTTCCTCTATCTTCCAACTCAAAACGCAAGTGGTTCAGTACCCAATCTGCCACCATTGGATCCTTGGTGTCATACATAACAAAGGCATCATAGGTGCAGTCAGTCGTCTTCGAGTAATAACTTTTAAGTTTGGCTCTCCAGAAATTATAAATGTAGGATATGTCCCAGTAGAACACATGTATTGCGACAGTTGTAGACATCATGGCAATGATGATAGATGAGGTGAGTACATATAGGATTTGATCAATACCACTGTTGATGCAGGCATTTTTAAAGTCCAGATTGACCATTGGATGTCCCCTTTTGGATTCCGGAAGGTCGCACAAGATGTCCGTTGCTAGACGAGGAAGGACTGTGTCACTTTTCTCTAACCAGAGAATGAAGCCCAGAAGGTCACACGTGCAATGGATAGGGTTTCTCTGCAGGTTCAGTGTGAGTGGGTGGTGATTGTTACCTGTCTGGAAGGATGTTTCACTGATATGTTTTAAGTGGTTGGAAGCAAGGTTAAGGATCATCAAGCTTTTGACATCTTTAAGAAAGCTGTGTTTCAAGGTGACGATCAGATTATGACTCAAGTCTAAGACCCTCAAAGATTTTGTATGTTTTGATAGTTTTCTAGCGACTTTACTCAATTTGTTCTTGCTTAGATCCAGAGTCTCCAACTGAGGTAAATATTTGAGCTGGTCCCACTCAAAATCAGTGAGTGTGTTCCTGCTCATGCCAAGATATTTAAGCGTACATGGAAAATAGCTGAAAATATCGTCCGGTATCTCGGAAAGCTTGTTAAGTGATATATCGAGGTGTGTTAGGTTTGAAAGAGACTTAAAAAGACCTTGGAATCCACGGCCCTTCTTCCACATTATATCTAGTCGATTGGCTTGAAACTGTAGCTCCTTCAGTGAGTCGCTCCGTAGAGTCTTATTGGTCAGTGTATTGATCTCATTCCAACTGAGATTCAGCACTTTGAGGAACTGAAGGTTTTCCAGGAATGTCAGAGTGCTCCTAACACCCGCCACCTCAAAGTAATGATTGTTGTAACTCAAATCCAATACTTCTAATTCTTTCAGTTCATTCAGTGCTGAATCTGAACGCATGTAGACTCGGTTGTGAGACAAGTCAAGGTACTTCAGATTGGGAAAGTGAGCAAACTCTGTACCATTGAAATATGAAGCAATGAAGTTGGAGGAAAGATTGAGGCAAGTGATATTCTCTGCTCCTGTGAAGAAAATTTGATTCATGTGGTAAATGTTGTTCCTACTGAGGTCCAAAACTGGTCCTGTTGCCAGACACTCAGGTTTGGTAAACGGTGGGTAATGGCGAAACTCTTCATTTGTGTGAATGTAGGGGCCTTCACGGCGGTTTCCCTCATCGTCATCAGAAAGAACGCCACTTCTACACTCTCGTCTGCGAATAGAACCTGTAAATGTTAGCCTGTTGTCAATCAGCGAAATCAAAGACAGGTTGTGAAAGTTCCTGAACACTGATAGATTGACATGTTGGAGAAAGTTGACTCCCAAGTTTAGAACGGATAGGTTTCTCAAACCGAAGAGAGGCCGGAGATCTTCCTCACAAAGATTATGGAAATTGTAGCCTTCCATGTGAAGTGCTTGCATTGATTTCAATCTAGCAAAGCCTTTTGAGAGTTTCATTCTTGGGTAAAATGTTTGAGACGGATTGTTGTATGAGAAATCTACAACTTCCACTTGTGGGAGGACATTTAAGAATTTTCCGCTTTCAAATTCACTAATCAATGAGTTGAAGGAAAGATATAAGTACTTTAACATAGGAAGATTCCGGAACCATGACGAGTTGATTGTTTGTAAGGAATTTCCAGACAGTCGTAGGTCTTGCAGTTGGGAAAGTTCACTGAAAGCATCCGGATGAATCTGTAGAGCGTTATTCTTTGTCTGACAGGTAGTGCATGGGAAAGGAGCGGTAAAACAAAACGGACAGTTTCCAGATAAATCAAGCACTCTCAGGTTTGTTAGACTCTTCAGGTCAGACGCATGAACTTGCTCAATCCTGTTTAAGAGAAGTGAGAGTTTTTGGAGGGATCTGGGTAAAGCAGACGGTATTTTCTGTATTCTATTTTTGGACAGTTCTAGCACAGTTAGATGCAAATCCTGAAATGTTTCATTGTGAATTGTCAGTTCTATACTTGCATCGTGATAGCAGTTCTTATCTAATGTCAAAACATTGAGTTTCTTTGTTCCTACAAAGTCTGATGGTCCAATTTTCTTGATACGGTTCGAATTGAGGCTCAGCCGTTGCAGTCCAGGAGGGAGGTCTCTAGGAATTGCTGAAATCATATTATCGTCGAGTAGCAAAGTCTCCAAGTTAGCCAAACTTGAGAAAATCCCATGGTCTTTATCAAGGCATTTTTCAATTTGATTCTTTCTGAGGTTTATCTTTGTAACTTTAGTCAGATTCCAGAAGGCATCCTTTGGGAGGTAATGTATTTCATTGTTCGCAAAGTCTAGTTCAGTTGTATTCCAGATCAGGTTTTTCGGGATTCTTTTCAAAGATCTTTCCGAACAGTCCAAGACGACAGAGCTGTTGTTAAGCTTCACATCACATGGAAGCTTTCTCCAAGCCCAACTGAGGCCTTGAGACGAATGGGCGGCACATATCAAAATGAACACAAATATCATTTTCTTGAGATTGTGGAGAGACTCCTGTGAATGAGAGGACGTATTAATTGAGAGAATCCATTATTCACACAGTAGTTACTTTCTGAAGCACAGTCGTAAAGAGCAGGGAATTACATTGTTAAATGCAAACTAAACGTAGTGGGAAAAAGGGCATAAGACTGACATGACTAACCATGACATGACATATGTCTTGAATATGAAGTAGGGTTTAGGCATGTTTATGACAACTGTCATTAAGTGTCATTCGCTCAATAATGACATTTTGAATGCAAATATGACATTGTTTAAGATGTCTTTGTCATGACATCTTGAAATAAACCATAACATCATAACCTGTCAGTGTCTTTGTCATGACAACTTGACAAAATTAAGTTAAACAGTCATGTGATTGGCTTTGACATTGGCTGTCATGAGGCCATTATAACTGTGTCATCATGAATATTTTTAGTGACCTCAACTTCAGTGGTACTAATTGAATTTGTCATTAAAAAGTTATAATGGCTTCATGACAGGCAATGTCAAAACCAACCACCTGATAGTTTAATGTTAACCAATAAAGCTAGGTGGTTTCTTAAGTTTGATATTTAATCATGTTTATGACAGGTTGTGTTGTCTTAGTAATGTCAAGTTGTCATGACAAAGACACTGACAGGTTATGACGTATTGGTTTATGTCAAGGTGTCATAACAAAGACATCTCAAACAATGTCGTATTTGCATTAAAAATGTCATAACTGAGCGAATGACACTTAATGACATTTGTCACAAACATGCATAGAACGTCCTTCATATTCATAACATATGTCATGATAATGAAGGTCTCGTGTTAGTCTTATGCACACCCCTTCAAGTAAAGTCTTACCAAAAAAATACCAATATCAACTCAAATTGGAGGTGAAACGTACCCTATATCTTATTGTTGGTGTCAAAGGCATTGCATCCAATCAAAGTCTATTGCATTTTAGTGCAGATACTTCTGTCACTTGGTTAAAAAAAAAGCTAGTCAAATTGAGTATATGCCAACCTGGACAGGTGTGCTCTCATCCTCAACGTCTCAAGTTTTATCTGGAAAACAAGAAAGATACTGATACAAATGTTTTTGAAGTATAGAGAGATTATGGAAAGTATTGAAAATAAAATGTGTTGCAAGTGTTTACTTGTTATAGAACCAAAATATTATTGAACACTACACTTTAGTTTGGGCTCTGTAAGATTGTTTAATGGCTTTGAAAAAAGTGTCTTATTCTCACAAGGCTGCATTTATTTGATAAATAGAAAACAGTGAAACAGAAATATTGTGAAATACTATTATAATTTAAAATAACTGTTTTCTATTTTCATATATTTTAAATGTTAATTTACTTCTGTGATGGAAAAGCTGATTTTTTTTAGCAGCCATTACAGTGTTACACTATCCTTCAGGAATCATTCTCTGCTGGTTTGGTGCTCAAAAACATTTCTTATTATTTTCAATGTTTTTTATATCAATTTAAAGCACTTTTTAAAAAACAATCTGATCCCAAAATTTTGATCGGCTGCTTGGTTGTATAACAGATCAGAAAGTGTGCTTACCAGAGCGGTCCGTAGAAAGGAAAGGCACGGTTAAGGGATATCTGTCAGCTTTTTTAACTGACTGTAGTTCCCCCTTTCAATTTTCAGAATGCTTCCTTATTTTTTATCTGAACCAAAGAAATACAGTTCTAATCTGTGTGCCTTAAAGGGATAGTTCACCTAAAAGAGAAAATTAGCATTGTCATTGTTTGAACCCTATTGACATTCATTGTAGACAAAAACAATTAAACATTTTCCAAATATATTATTTTGTGTTCCATAGAAGAACAAATCATAGATTTGGAACAACATGAGGGTGAGCAAATGATTCAGAATTCCCTATTTTTTATATTCACTGCAATTTTTGAATAATTGTCAATGAAGAAAGACAGTTTGCTGTCATGTTCTGGACCTTAAAGGCATACTCCACCATTTTTCTTTTCATTTTAAACTATGTTATTGAGTACGATTGAGTGCACGCACTGAGACCAGAGAGGTATATCAACTCATCATGTTAAGGGAATGACATAGTAAAAGAATTTTAATTGGGCCAAACTTGTGTTTATTATCCTTCAACAATTTGCAGAAAATGACTGCTAATGACAGGCGTATTGTGCAAAGTACCTAAAACCTAAAGAATATTTAACTCTCAACTCAAAGACAACAGTAATCCTTTCTTAACCTTCTAATCCTACTTGATCCGGTACGTCAGATCTACTATCTTCGATTGAAACAGTAACATTGTGAGCATTGCCAGCAGATCTAAACAATAACCTAATCTGCAAACACTCAGCAGTCTGTTTCTTCTGTTTGCACAGCTCTCCAGCTATGGCTAAAATCCCCCCTAATCAGCGCTGCAGACACCGGGAGTATGCAAGACCAGACTGGCACTCATCGCATGCGGAGCGGCGAGTGCATTAGTATGCCGTGGAGAAACACAGTGACTGTGAGTGGACACTCCAGCAATTAGATGCATAGCACTTTGTGTGAACCCGCAGAGGTGCCAGTGCTCATATTCTGCTCAGCACCTGGGGGCAGCTTTCATGCATTGCTTTCCAACCGCTGCTACGTGTTCCACATACAGATCGGACCATTATTAATTTTAAATGTGTTGTATCCATGCCACAGTCTTTGGTATTTCTGATCAGTAGGGATGAGGTATGGAGATGAACAAGGCATGGCGTGTTTTACTTTGTAATTTGTTGCTTTGCTCGTTTCAGCATCATGCATTGCGTTAGTGCTGGATGTCATTTTTTTTTTTTTGTGCAGCGTTGACATAAGTTAGATTAAAGTGTTACCACTTTGTACCTAAGAGGAGCAAACAAACCTCATGAGACGTGCTGCTGCTACTACTTCTTTCAGCATATAAGCCAATCTTTACACAATGAGTTGAATCCCGGTATATACAATCTTGACACTGATTTCTAGGTTGCATCCTGCACTTTTCACCTTTTTCCACCCTTTATGATCCGGTGGGGTATCTGAGCCTGAGGGGGTGTTGAATCCTGCCCGGGGTGTTATGTTTGAGTTGTGTAGGGATGAGCTTCTAGCCCTTGAAGGATAATGAACTGCAGTTCAATAGTATTGGTGAGTTGCACAGGAGAAGAGTATACATTGTGCTTGCACAAAGCTATGTTTTAGTTTTGTGTCCGTGAGTGGGTTTCCAGATAGCAAGCAGGGATATGATGAATCTTGATTGATGACTTGTGGATGTTTTCTTTCCGCTTGTTTTTAAACTGTATATTAATGCATATTTCCAATACAGTCAATATTCAATATCAGTATTCGGTCAATATAGGCAGGTTAATCTCACAAAATGTCAAGATCATATTTTGAAACCAAATTCACAAGAAAATAAATTAGTTATATTTTATAAAATTATATTTTGCTAAAATGCAAAATCCCCCATACAGTATGTGGCATGGATACAACAGCCAATTAAGCACATGTCCCCTTATTTAATTTCATTGATGCAACACAAAAAGTCTAATTACTGCAATTTAAATTATATACAAAATAGACATCAAATAAGCTTTAGTTAGACAGTTTCTGCTCATATGTTCAATATATATAGTATGTTTTGTCAAAAATAAACTAATCAACTGTGATCCAATGCAAGCTAATGCAATGCACATATCAAAATAATGAATCATTAACTTTGAAATTTGTATGATAAAATGTAAATGGCCTACTTTAAAAAGAATACTTTATGTGGAAAAATAATTTTCTTTTCAAGATGTTTCCAACTCTAACTTTGAACCAATTCTACACAATTGCCCATATATATTATACATGATGAGGGCTGGCCTTTCGCATATTGCCTTGGCAAACAAAAAATGTTTTTCATAGTATAACCCAATTCACAGTTTTATGTGAAAGATTAGGCAGGATGATTTTCAGATCATTTTGAAGAAAAAACTCTAGACCACAACATCCATTAGTCAAAAGTATTGTGGATGCATATTTTGTATGTGTTTTGTGGCCTTATTTCAGAAACTTTCATTTTTAGTTTTTTCAATAATGCGTAACCAATATTCTCTCAGAAATACAAACATGTACATACATGTTGCTCACATATTATGGTAGCCCTGTTTCTGCTAAATATAGTGTAATTTCACCTGTGCCATTAATATGTTTATAAGCAACTGAAACAATTACAAATGTCAGGGCATGTCAGAACATCTCAAGGACCCCAAATACACCCTAGACCTCAGAGGGTTAATATTGATTAATCATGATATATATGCACATATTATAACAAAAACTTTTGTTAGATGCGATTAGTCAATTTGACAGCACTAGTGTATGTGTGTGTGTATGTGTGTATATATATATATATATATATATATATATATATACTGTATATATACATGCAATTTATTAATTTGATTTCAATTTCAATATATATATAAAAACAATAGAATAAAACATTGTATACTTGCGTAATGAAAAATGTATGGTCCAAATGTGGGCTTTATTTTGTTAATGTAACATATAATGTCTAATTTTTCCTTTAGATTTGAAAGGAAATGTGACCTGAACATGTTTTCTTGAGTCACCCAGAGATCGCTGAAAATGCAAAAACCGACATAGCAGTCAACTCTTTAAGATCTGTTGTTGAACTTGACATTAATTGTGCAATAGCAACTTCTCTTTTGTTAGGAAAGTTAGGGACTTACATTATTGACTGTAGTACCATAAAAAAACATACGTTTTTTGTTCCTTTGTACTGATTGTATAGCTGAGTTTACCCAACCATCTGTGTTCTCCTGTATCTTTAAACCATCAATGGAAACACTGGTGAATTTCATTGGTCTTTATTAAAGTGCAGTGAGAAGGGAAACCCACGACCGTTTTAAATTCTCATTAATCTCTTTTAAAAGCCCAGGCCATAGGAGAGACTGCTCTTTTGCTACTTTAAAAAGATGCCCTTCATAGCTCAATTAGTCTGTCCTGATTCCCAAAGAAGCATTTATTAATAAGGCAGAGATTAAAGAAACTAATTATAAACCTTTCATTTGTAACTGGGAGATGGACCCTCCAGTTGCCCATATGAACGTGTTAATGTAGACACAAAACTCCACCTGATGACTCATTCATTATCTCTTACTGTCCCTCCCCGAAAAATGCATCACTTCACACATACTGTATCTCTAATCTGGATTAGTTAATTGGATGCTCTTGCACAAATGATTAACAATCTACATTTTACACAAGGAGTAAATACTGGATTATGCAATGCCATATGCACTCTAAACCCCTTGGCACCATGTTTAATTGCATGTATTAATTTGTTTTTAATTAATGAATTTTATTTTCTTCTTTGGGGTGCGGTCAACATGAAATCAAAATGGTCCCTATTTACTAATGTGGCATTGGTGCATATTGTGGCAAATAAAAAAAAAGCCATATTGAGTGTTATAAAATGATAAAATGTGATTTCTTATAAATACAAAATAAGAATACTAAATACAAAAACATAAAGAACCATAAGTTCACAGAGAGAGGTTTTCATTGGTTGGTTCCAGCCTTGTATGAACATGCAAAGTCAAAGCTATTGCTTTTTTTTCTTTGAATCAGCACAAATGTTGGAAATTGTATAAAGTTTTCCAACAAATAATTATTATTCTCCTCGAGTACATCTGGTTAAGAATTGTACATGCTCATATACCATAAAGAAACATTTCATCTTATTAACAAGCAACATAATGTACAAATATTACAAAAAAATACAATTTCATCATTTATCATATAGCATAAAGGCCATTAAACACTGAGTCCAAAATTTTCGTATGCGTTTTTTCGTATTCGTGATTCGGTGGCTCTGAATTTTCAAAACACCATTCAAACACCATTTAAACTGTTTGCTACAGATGCGAAAAACGCATAAAATCAAACATGATTCGATTTTTTTTTTTTTTTTTTTTTATTTATTTTTATGAAGGACGAAAGTTTCGGAGGCAGTGTGCAAACTTGATTGACATAACGTGAGGTCATATTTACTTTTTAACGTGCAGAATTTTCGGACTCGGTGTGCAATGGCCTTAACTGTCAACGTCCAGACAAACAAAAATAATGTTTCCATATTGTATATTTACAGTCACTTTTTTCCATGCACACACATATTATTTCGATTCAGATGCACAGCATGCAGTTTCTCCATAAAATATGTGCTTGTGCATAAAATAATTATGATATAAACAGCAACCGCAATGGTGCAAAGTTCACTGTAACGTTTTGGCAATGGTTTCTAGTTGAACCAGTGGCATACTCTACATTCAGTTGTGCAGAAGTTTGTGAAAGCTAAACACTCTCAAGCTGTTACTTTTGCACTCAACACCACATTATATAGACTCAACTGATTGAAAAAATAACATTTAAAAAGACTAATTTGTTGGAGCTATGACCAAGTGTAGGCACATGTTTTTTGAGGCACTCACGTGGGCTACGCAAGTTCAAATTCGGTTCAAGGTTCAAGGTCCAAAAGACTGTTTCAGTGCAAACCACAAAGTGTTCAAAGGGCTTTAAACGATTCCAGACGATGAATAAGGGTACAAGCGAAACGATTGCTCATTTTAAAAAAAAAATAAAAAAAGTTTGTTTTATAAGCTCAAATGTTCGCCTTGCTGTTATGTTATGTGCGTGACTCTCCTGTTCAAACTCAAACTCAAAATGAATGAATCTTTTTGAGTCGATTCGTTAATTTCGTTCATTGAATGAACCAAAGGACACGAAAAAAGATTCGTTCATTTTGATAAACGAGTTTGAACAGGAGAGTCACGAACGCGCATCACAGAACAGAGCAAGGCGATTTAAGCTTATAAAACTTAAACTTTTGTATTTATTTTTGAAATGACAGATTGTTTCGCAAGATAAGACCCTTATTCATCGTCTGAAGTCGTTTAAAGCCCTTTGAAGCTGCACTGAAACTGTCTTTTGGACCTTGAACCGTTTGGTGCCCATTAAAGTGCATTATATGGAGAAAAATCCTGGAATGTTTTCATCAAAAACCTTAATTTCTTTTCGACTGAAGAAAGAATGACGTGGACTTCTTGGGTGACATGGGGGTGAGTGAATTATCAGCAAAAGGTTCTTTAAAAGTGAACTACTCCTTTAAACAATGATAGAAACGGTATAAATATTTCTTTCTTTTTAAAACAATCTCCTTTTTAAAGTTTTTGCACAGTGTAGCAGTTCTTTGGAGGCTGTTGAATAGAAATGTAAAGCATCTATCTGGGGTTGCTCCTCCTTTTCCTGCTGGGACTCTGAGTGTTCTCCGGTTTGAGCTCTTTGTAGTGAACCTGAAGAGGAGATTTTGCACAAATGAGTCGCGGATCGTGTTCTAAAGAATGAAAATACCTCACTTATCATCAATTCCTTACCATCTGAATGTCTGATGGAACTCTAGACAGGAAGTCCAACAGCTCGTTGTTAGCAATGCTGTAGGGGTCCCGCAGTTTTTTGGTGAATTTATTGATACCTGTGTGGGACATGCATACTGTTCATATCCTAGTAAATCACCTGAATGCAAGAACATGGCTTGTGTAAAAGCCTTCAGAGTAGGGATGCACCGATATGATAATTTTATACCGATAACCGATAATTCTTTACAATTAAAAGCCGATAAACGATATATTGACCGATAAATCTAAATAAAACAAAAGTCTCACCATTAAAATCCATGTCCCAAGCACACAATTATGTTCTCATTCTAATTTTATGTAGCCAATATGAAACATGTTGCACTTGTATTTTCCTTTTTTGAAGCGATTTCAATCATACACTCAAAAAAAAAATGCCAAATTTGGGTCAAATATGGACAAACCCAAATGTTGGGTTAAAAATGTTATTTCGAATTTTAACCCAACTTCAACTTTCTCTTTCAACTGTAATTTTTTTAATTAAAATTTTAACCCAACATTTGGGTTTCTCCATATTTGACCCAAATTTGGGTTGAAACAACCCAGGATGTTTTAGAGTGTATTGCAATTTCAAGTGTCTCAGCTGAAGGAAATAATCCATTATTTATCGGCTTTAATATATCGGGCAAATTATTTTTATTGGCCAGATAACTATAACATTAAAAATGAACATATATCGGCCGGTGCTGATATATTGTGCATCCCTACTTGAAAATGCATCTGATCTAGATCAACCAAACACATGTAGTTTTGGACTTCTACATCTAAAAATGACTATACAGTTATTCTTTTCAACAGACTAAGCAATCATTTGAATTTTAAACCATTGGAAAAGTGTTTAATACAAAAGAGCAATAGGATTTCTCACCCCAGACCAGCACAATGTACCGTAGTGGGATGAAGTATATTAGCGTGGCAACGGCACATAGCACTGTTATGGCTAACCAGCTCAGAAAAGGTACAGACCAGTTAAACGTGCTAAAAAAGAAAGGGACAGCATGAGAATTAATATAAATAATGTATTAATGACATAATAATATCCAAACTTCTCACTTCTTCACTCGTTCCCCAAAGCAGGCCACTTGATCCAGAGCGTTCTGAACTGTTATGATCACATCTTGAACCGCGTAGAATTTGTCCAAGAAGCCCTTTTTTTCTGAGTCCTGTTGTTTGAGTGCACAACACACGGCTAGTTAGAGTTCATTTTGAGTCGCATGTATGACAGTTGTGCTTTGGTCTGCAGGAAATCGTGCAGCAAGGTAATATGAGTTTAGTTGTTTTGAGAAATGAAAGACGTGGGGGTGGGGAAGCTTTTGTTTGCTAGCTGGTGTCTCTTCTCTTTAGACTAAAAGGTTAGTTGGTGTAGCTAAACACAAAAGCAGCGAGTCTCCAATCCCAACCGCAGCTTCATTAATATGGAAAAGAGGGCCTCTGAATCACACACAAGTCCTTGGAACCAAACAGAATCATATTAAACATTAGATCTGAATTAATCTCAATCAAATTCTAATGGAAATCTTAAAAGTTACGGCCAATCAAATTCCTCTCCTGGTGTTGGTTTTTCTAATTGCTCTTAGCGTTTTTGAGTATGCTATAGTGTTGAGAAATGAAATTAAGTTTTATTCTGAGAAAAAAAAAAATTAAATATATTTTAAGTTTTATTCTGAAGACCAAAAACATAAATATATTTGTGTTGGATTTTCTAATTGTTCTTAGCGTTTTTGAGTATGTTACAGTGTTGAGAAATTAAATTTTAAGTTTTATTCTGAGAAAAAAAAAATTAAATATATTTTAAGTTTTATTCTGAGGACCAAAAACATAAAATTTCATTTCTCAACACTATAACATCAAAAACACTAAGAACAATTAGAAAATCCAACACAAATATATTTATGTTTTTGGTCCTCAGAATAAAACTTACAATATATTTAATTTTTTTTTTCTCAGAATAAAACTTAATTTAATTTCTCAACACTATAACATACTCAAAAACACTAAGAACAATTAGAAAATCCAACACAAATATATTTAAGTTTTATTCTGAGAAAAAAATATATATATTGTAAGTTTTATTCTGAGGACCAAAAACATTAATATATTTGTGTTGGATTTTCAAATTGTTCTTAGCGTTTTTGAGTATGTTATAGTGTTGAGAAATAAATTTTTAAGTTTTATTCTGAGAAAAAAAAATTAAATATATTTTAAGTTTTATTCTGAGGACCAAAAACATAAATATATTTTCAATAGCAAGACGCAAAATAGTCAGGCTGCAATTCCATTTTCTAGTAAATGTCCCCAGGCAGAACAATAAATAAGTTACTACTGAATAATACAGATAACTGCTAATGTTAATGTACAGTTAATAGTAAAGTAACACGAGAGGCAGTTCGGTATATGGATTTAATATAATGATCAATAAACAATTCCACTGTTCAAGAGTTTGGGAAGATTTTTTTAAAAGACATTAATAATTTTATTGAAAATTTATTGGGACAATTTATAAAAATTGACAGTAAAGACATTTATAACATTACGAAAAAAAAATTATTTCAAATAAAAAAAGCTGTTTTTAACTTTATATTTTATCAAAGAATCCTGACAACATGTCAGTTTCCGCAGAAATATGAAGCAGCACGACTGATAATAATCAGAAATGTTTCTTGAGCATCAAATCAGCATATCAGAATCATGTGACACTGAATAATAATATTTCACAATATTACTGTATTTTGATCACATAAATGCAGCCTTGGTGAGCAGAAGAGACTTCATTCAACAACAACATGAAAAAACCTTACCGACCCCGAACGTTTTTAAACTAAAGTCCAAAAAGGAAGAGCCCTTCAATATCTCCTGCCCCAACTTCCTGTCAACATGTGATTTTTTTATCACACAATTGTATTGGGTATTTAATGTTTCAATCAAATATTCTCGCTTAAAACAATGCTAGCTTGTGTTTTTCATCATGTTGCCCTTGTACACAAACGCATACGCAATAATGACAGCATTTATTCTGAACCCCAGGCCTCACCTGCGACGGGCTGGTTGTAAAATCAGTGGGACGGGCTGCAAGATGTGTTATTCTTTCTCCGACAACTTACAGAGTCGGAGTTCAACAAATCAATTGTCCCCATAAATTAACAGGAACAATTTCAGAAAGCTTGGAGAGTGATACTAACCCTGCGTATTTTCATGACCAGCCGGCGGTAAGCTAAGTGCAAACATATGTCCAGGCTTAGCCCGGGCCTATGAGGGGTCCTTATGAATGGAAAACAGGTGTCTAGGTCATTTGTGCCAAAATACCCAAGTTAGCTCCCTGGGTCAAAGGTCAGGCCGCTAATGGCTGCCTTGTGGCGCACAAAGGGTTATGGGAACGCGAAGGATGGCTGGACTTAAACATCTGGGATATGTTGAGTATATTTGGCAACGCAAGCCTCAGGTGCAATTAAACTAAAGCACTGACACATATATTAAACTGAGTGTCCGTGCGCCAACCTTTACCCGTCCCATCGAGCTTCAGCTAACCCACAAGACCATAAACGATAGTGCTATTCTAGAGAAACAAGGCTAGATTTCCTTCGGCCAAGAGAGATCCTCAGCAAGGGGAAAAAAGCATATTAAAGTAGTAGTTAACTTTTAAAAAAAGCTTTTGTTGATAATTTACTCACCCCCATGTCATCCAAGATGTCCATGTCTTTCTTTCTTCAGTTGAAAAGAAATTAAGGTTTTTGATAAAAACAATCCAGGATTTTTCTCCATATAATGGACTTCAATGGGAACCAAACGGTTCAAGGTCCAAAAGACACTTTCAGTGCAAACTGTTCAAAGGGCTTTAAACGATTCCAGACGATGAATAAGAGTCTTATCAAGCGAAACGATCACTCATTTAATAAATTAATAACAAAGTTTAAGTTTTATAAGCTCAAATGGTCGCCTTGCTCTGTTCTGTGATGTGCGATCGTCACTCTCCTGTTCGAACTCGTTCATCAAAATGAACAAATCTTTTTTCGAGTCATTTGGTTCATTCAATGAACGAGATGACTCAAAAAAAGATTTTTTCATTTTTAAGCTGCAGTGAAACGCTCATTTGGACCTTGAACCGTTTGGTTCCCATTGAAGTGCATTATATGGAGAAAATCCTGGAATGTTTTCATCAAAAACCTTAATTTCTTTTCGACTGAAGAAAGAATGACATGGACATCTTGCATGACTTGGGGGTGAGTAAATTATCAGCAAAAGTTCTTTTAAAGTGAACTACTCCTTTAATGAGTTAATCAGGAAATTATGAAATGTATGGTTACCTTGTCATCTTTGTCGTATTCTTCATCCACATCCTCAAGAAGGTCCTCCATCGCTTGCTATGAAGCCACAATAAGAAAAATCACAAATGCGATCTCTTTGAAATCTCAGTTGTTTCTGCTAGTAAAGGAAAAATGAGTTTAACTCTTTCTTCGCCATTGAAAGAAATTTCCGGCTTTTCGCGTTTTCACTGTTATACAATTGGGGGCGCTATAACATCTTCTGAATCTGTGGGTACTAGGGGTGGAACGGTACATTTATAATGGTAAATGGACTGCATTTATATAGCGCCTTCATAGACCTAATGGCCACCAAAGCGCTTTACATATTGCCTCACATTCACCCATTCATACGCTCATTCACACACCGACGGCGGTGTCAGCCATGCAAGGCGCCAGCCAGCTCGTCGGGAGCAGCTGGGGTTAGGTGTCTTGCTCATGGACACCTCGACACTTGGCCAGGTGGAACCGAGGATTGAACCACCAACCTTTCGGTTCGTAGACAACCCACATGAACCACTGAGCCACTGCCGCCCCTTATTTATTCGTTTTGAACCTGAACGGTACGGGCGTCACAGTTCGGTGCACAAATTTACACGGAGAATACACGATATAAAAATAAATAAAACACGCATGCAAATTAATTATTGTTATGCGGAACTACTGTTAGATACGCGGTTTCTTTAGGGTCACATAATCTATACCATCGGCTAGCTCTGAACCGTCTTTGCTCTGAACATGCGATCACTTCAAACGTTGGCTTTATATGCGCGTCCTTGATCAAATCTTTTTTTTGAGTCATTTCGTTCGTTGAATGAACCAAATGACTCGAAAAAAGATTAGTTCATTTTGATAAATGAGTCCGAAAAGGAGAGTCACGAACGCGCATCACAGAACAGAGCAAGGCGACCATTTGTGCTTATAAAACTTAAACTTTTTTATTTATTTTTTAAATGGCCGATCGTTTCGCTGGATAAGACCCTTATTCATCGTCTGGTTTCATTTAAAGCCCTTTGAAGCTGCACTGAAACTGTCTTTTGGACCTTGAACCGTTTGGTATTGTTTTATACAGAAATAAATTAGTTATAATTCAGATAAGAATAATGTTACATTGTTAATTAATAATGTTAATTAAAAATATATTGATCTGAAATATAGAAAAATAATTTTAAATTAATTCAAGTACAATTACCAAACATATCGCAAGGTCTTTGTGTTTTTATTCATTTAATTAATAAACTAATTATATAAAACTATTGTCAGTGCACTACAAATAAACTGGTTCTATGCCTTTATTAATAAAACTTATTTAAAAAATACAATGCCTTCTGTATTTTTGTTTTGCTTTTCCCTCCATTGTATCGAAATTGTACCGAACCGTGAAGTCTGAACCGAGGTATGAACCGAACCGCGTCCGTGACTTCTGTGTACCGTTCCACCCCTAGTGAGTGCTGACTGAAACGATAGATGTCAGCAGCAATATCATATGCAAACAGATTCATATGTAAAATAATGTGGCTTTTTTTATGAAACGTACCCACATTCAAGTGTTGATAAAAAAAGAATGCATGAAGCTAGGATAAAACGGGGGTGTGTTTTAAGCAGTCTCTCTATTGCATGTTCATATATTCATACAACAAAATATTCTGTGGGCCATGAAACCTTTGTGAAAAATGATCAAAAATGCTGGTGACTGGTGAGAAAAGAGTTCAAATGGAGAGCGAATATATTTTGGATTTTCAGACGAGATCTCAAACTGCGCTCCGATTTGCCAAGATACCAAAAGTTTGCAAAAGTCGATATAAATTTGAATCACAATTCATAAAAGTGAGATCCTGATGTTAACTCAAACATCTCTCGTCAAATTCTTTCAAGGCATGCATTTACACTATTTGATAAGGATAAAAAACACGAAAATAATAGCATTTAAAATAGTTTTTCATCTTAATTTTATCAGTTACTGTAGCAAAATAGTCTTTTAAAATGACTTTTCCAGGCCTGTAAATCACAATTTTACCATCTCATACTCAGTGTCAACAACCGTCTCATTTGTATTTGTCCATAAGCAATTTTAACTTCGACTTCTGATACGAAGTTGATATCTAAATGAAACATAAATGAAGTCTTCCTTATGTCTCCAGAGCAATGAAAGATCAACCTCTGAGCAATAACACTTCCCGCTGGCGAGTTTAGATTGTCATTTAAACACTCACGTTGCATCACATGCAGGCTGATAGCATTTTAATGGCAACTGTTCTGCCATTTATTAGCCGTTAGCCCACATACGAAAACACATGAGCATACGACTCACATTTGTGACAGACTGTATATTTCTGTCAATCTCCTTCTGAAAGTGAAAACGATTCTCTCTTGTGTGTCTGTCAGCTGTCCGTCAGCTGAAATCCAGCTCACAAAATTTTTTTTTTTTTTTTTTCATTTTTATTCATGCTGGCCAATATGATAATTCCATATTTTAATTTGAAAAGAAGTGGAAAATTATTATTTTATTGTTTTGAGATTCATCTGATGCATATCGCTATTGACTCTTTGACCGGATACTCCTGAATAAAAATGTAATTAAAATTTTGATGGCTTAATTGGGAAGTGAACACCCTCTCGAGAAATGGCGCTCATTGAAAGTCATCAGCACTCATTCCACGCCATCTGAACAACTAAAATTGAATCAATTTTCAGGGAGTTTTGCCCACACCCTTAGTGTGATTGGCAACATTTCACGATGGCATGAAATTAGTTTGACACAATTTAATTGGAAAATGAGATAAGTAAATACACTAGGTAAGTGGACTGGCACGTTTAAAAGCTCGTATATTTGTGCTACTTTTAATTACCTGAAGTAATTGGAATAAAAACATTCAATTCTGGCTGTGCACACATCTTAACAAAATAAACATAGCTGTTTATTGACCTGGAATAGTCGATGGCTGGTTCAAATAATCAAAGCTAGTTTGGGTTCGGGGAGACGTTTCAATTTCCTGTGGCGGCCTACAACGACCATGTGCTTAAAATGAGCTCGAGATAAATGTCACAAATTTAGCAATCATTAGACTCATAAAAGCACTCACCACACTTCCCTCGCGCGGCTCCGTCCCGGAGGTCAGCCGGAAGTAATTCCAGGTCAGCAACAGAAGCAAGGACAACGGGACCATGTAGATCTCGAAATTCCAAACCACCACCACAAAGATCTAAACAATCAGGACAATGCCACGTTTAAAGGGTTAGTTCACCCAAAAATGAAAATTAAGTCATTAATTACTCACCCCCATGCTGTACCAACCCCGTAAGACCTTCGTTCGTCTTCGGAACACAAATGAAGATATTTTTGATTAAATTTGAGAGCTGTATAACTACCACATTGGCTCCTAAGGGACTGCCTCTTGACGGCCCAGAAAGTCAATGAAGAAAATGTTTAAATATCCCAAGTGACTACCGTGGCTCAACTATATGTTTATCAAGCGACGCGAATACTTTTTGTGCGAAAAAACAAACAAAAATAACGAGTTTATTCGACTATTTCTTTTCTTCCTTGTAGGCCAGAACGAGACTTCCTTAGATTTCCACGACGCATGCGCGAGATTTGCGATCTGCTCACACCAGCTTACACTACTTCAGATCGCAATTCTCGCGCATGCGTCGTGGAAATCTAAGGAAGTCTCATTTGTGTTCTGAAGATGAACGAAGGTCTTACGGGGTTGGTACAGCATGGGGGTGAGTAATTAATGACTTAATTTTCATTTTTGGGTGAACTAACCCTTTAAGACTATTACTTTATGGACTAACAGAAGTTTCGCAATTCCATTTTCCACCAAGTAAATGTCCAAATGATAACTTCATAACAATATATAACTTACTACATTAAAGATAAAATCTAATTTTTTATAACATTAATACACTTAAATTTCAGTTAATAAAGCAATAAACCATGAGACAGTTCAATATAGGTATTACACATAATACATACTCAATATCCAATAAATAATAACATTATTATTATTTATTATACAATATATTAATATAGTTATATAGTAATACAGTTGTCATCCTTAATGTGTAAGTTTATGATTGCCAAGCTATGTGACAACCTGGTGATATATAATTTTTTTTTTTTTTTAAAGAATATTATACTTTTATTCATGCATTGAATTGATCAAAAGTGATTTTAATTTTTCACAAAATATTTCTATATATAAAAAAAGCTGTTTTGAACTTTCTATTCTTTAAAGAAATAATGAGTAACGCCATGACAGGAAATGCATTACATTTTACAATACTTTAAAATAGAAAATTGGGTTTTTAAATTATAATAATATTTCACAATTTTATACATATATACACACACTGTATATAGTACTGAAAAATATGTATTGTATAACTAGTTCACCCCAAAAATTAAAATTAATTTACTCACCCACATGATGTTTCAAACCTGTATGAGTTTCTTTCTTCTGCTGAACACAAAAGTTATTTTTTGTTTTAAATATTTTGTTATTAAATATTTGGTCCCACTTTATATTAAGTGGCTTTAGGTGTACAATGTACTTATTGTGTTTAGGGACAGGTGTGTGTCCTATGGGTCGGTTTAAGGCTGGTTTAAAGGGCAACAGTGTAATTACAAATTACATAATTACATAAATTAATTACAGCTGTAATTACATGCAGGTATTTTCAAAATATAAGTACAATGTAAAAACATGTATGTACACAATAAGTCCATTGTATCAAATTATTAATTTCAATGTAAGTAAAGTGGGACCGTCAATGGGGTCCATCAACTATTTGGTTACCAACATTCTTCAAAATATCTATAAGAAAGAAACTCATACAGGTTAAAAACAACTTGAGGATGAGTCAATGATAACAGAATTAACATTTTTGGGAGAACCATATAAACTGTAAACCAGATCTTTTTAAAGTGGAAGGTCAAATCTCGGTCAGCTAATTTTCAAGAACATGAAAATAGCAATGTGAATCTATTGTTGGAGAGACTGAGAGTGTACAGCGCCTCCTCCAGGTACAGGAGGGAGTGTGTGAATGCGAGGGAACCGTGTGAAGGGCTCTCGAGGTGTTCAGAGACGGGCAGGCGGGGGTGCGGGGTGAGGTCGGGCACGAGGTCACAGCGGGACGTCGTCTAAGAGATCACATCTACTCGATTTAGCTCAAGGGTTCTTCAGTGCTGAGCTATGAGCACACTTCACACACCACAGCTCTTCAACACACGAGTCACCAAACAACCACACTATCTATCTATCTATCTATCTATCTATCTATCTATCTATCTATCTATCTATCTATCTATCTATCTATCTATCTATCTATCTATCTATCTATCTATCTATCTATCTACAGGTATCTATCTATTTATCTATCTATCTAAATTGAGTCTGAGTTTCTTTGAGTGGAATGTATCGTATCAATATTGTGTAAGTGGGTGTAACAGTAGTGTATGGTGTAAGTCTTTGGTTGGCTGTTTGTTTGTGTGTATTTAGAAGTAGAGTTTTGCCACCTACCAAGAAAGCACATAAACTCCTGCGGGGCGACTCCCATTGAAAACAGCTGTTGATGTAGGAGCCCACATTAATGAGGAAGAGGATGCAGCGCTTCACTCGGTTAAAATTCTGCTGCAGCAGCTGACATGAGGAAATATGAGAAAGAAATTCATCCAAAACACGTTCTGTTAGATATAAACCACAAAACACTCTTTTCTAACAATAATGATCTATTTATACACATACACGTATATATATATATATGCAGTATTCTGTACATTTAATATTAATAGAATTGTATGACATTGAAACAAAAAAATATATATATATTTATGTTCCTTCAGGATATAATCATAAAATATATTTTATAAGTAAATTTTCACAATAGTTTTAGGCTTTGAGGATACTCCTGAATGCCATGGAAATATTTTATATAATTTACCTGTATTTTCAGAATCATAATAATTCTATTGTATTTTGTATTCCAACAAAACATTAAAACAATACACACTACCCCACAAAAGTTTGTGGTTGGCAAGTCTCTTATGCTGCATTTATTTGATCAAAAAATTACAGTAAAACTCTAATATTGTGAGACATTATTACAATTTTTACAATTCTGTTTTCTATTTGAATATATTTTCAAAATTAATTTATTCATGTGATCAAAGCTGAATTTTCAGCATCATTACTCCAGTCTTCAGTGTCACATGATCCTTCAGAAATCATTCTAATGATGCGGATTTGCTGCTCAAGAAACATTTATTATTATTATGAATGTTGAAAACAGATGTGCAGCTTAATATACGTGTATATATATATATGACTTTTTTATATTATACAACTTTTTACAGAATAAACATTAAAAATGAGTTTTTAGTTACTTTATTAATAAGTATTTAAGATATTAAAGATAAAAGATTATTAAAGATTATTATCTCTTCCATCAATGGCCGAACTAAAGAAAATCAAACGACTGTTCTGGGAAGCATGATTAACACAAACCACTCCACAAAACTTGAGCATATAAAAAAAAAAAAAAAAAACGAGGCAAATGTAATCATCTCCATAAGTGATGGTGTGACTGACAGCTGGGGTTAGATATACGGGTTGAATCCACGGTTGAACTCTTCACTGAGACGGGCATAAAGGACTGAAGAATCGGTCTGTTCTGCTCAATGCGCAGCTTTGTGACAGCGTCTGATTCAGCCCAGCCCCTCCAATTCAGCGCTTTTGTCACGCAGGCACATTGAGAGAGAGGACAATGAGCAGGCCCAGCCGTAGAGCCGCAGCCGGGCCCTCTGGGGTGGCCCCTCTCCTCTCATGAGGGCCGGCTTGACATTTCTATTCAACACCTAGAGCGGCAGGGCAAGGGGGAAAACGCTGCGATTCAGCACTTGCGCCCCCTGTCCCAAACACGTCGGCCTATTGTGTGGCGGGCATGGGACCGCCGGCCCTCGTTGGGGTGATTTTGATTTGATTGCCGCCGTCGGATTAAAGGGACAGTTCACCTAAAAAATATTGTTTTATTATTTACTCGTCTCGCTCCTAATGTGGTTTCATACCCATATGCTCTTATTTTATCTATAGGAGACAAATGTAGAGATTTCTAACACACACACACACACATCCTATAGACGTGATGGTTTTTACACTGTACAAACTGTATCTTCTATCCGCTTACACTAACCCTACAGCTAAACCTACCCGTCACACAAAAATTTCGGCTTTAATTACTTTATTTTTATACCAGTTTTACAAAGGACGCCCTAAAGGGAGGTTTTTGGAGATTTTGTCAGGTTTTGGTTATTTCTGGGTACAAATATGTCCTCAAAATATAGTTATGTAGACTCACACACGAACAAAGTTATCACTAAAGCACCATAAAAGTCTTCCAAAGCAGGTTTGTTATAGTTAACTAAAATAAAATATAAAACATTTGTATTACTTTATATAAAGTAAATTATAATTGAAGGTAAATGAAAAATAATTTCAGCTAGTTGCTAAGGAAACATTTCTAATTTTCATAGTTTTACTTGACGTACTAAAAAAACTAAAACTGAAATAAAAAATGTATGAAAACTATAATAAATAATAAAATGATAAATATAAAAAATGATCAAATTATTAAACCTTTAACTCCTTTAATGAAAATAGTATGTACTAGGGCTGTCAAACGATTAATCGCATCCAAAATAAAAGTTTGTGTTTAGTATATGTGGGTGCACTGTGTATAATTATTTTATATATATAAATACACACACAAGCATGTATATATTTAAGAAATATTTTCATGTATATAGATTTATATATTATTTATATTATATATAAATATAAATATTTTATACACAAATAATATTTTTTCTTAAATATACATGCATGTGTGTGTATTTCTAAATACAAAATAATTACACACAGTGCACCCACATATATTTATGTAAAAACAAACTTTTATTTTGGATGCGATTAATCAGCCCTAATATATATATATATAGTAATTTAATAATGTAAATTAATACTAGCCCACATTCTTATACATGCCATTTTGGTGTCGCCATTTTTTAATACATCACAAGAGTCATCTGAACTGCTTTTTGTGGTTTCTTGTCCGTTTTGGAGCACTTTAAAGTGTCTTTGTATTGAAAAAGCCATTTAGTGATTCATCCAAAATGGTCCTTTTGTCTTTTACCGAATTAAACTCCACGATGTGGGTTTGAAACGACACCAAGGGGACTAAATAATGACAGAGGTGCCATTATTTTGTGTGAGCTATTCCTTTTGAAGAATAGTTATATTGTTGTCATATTACCTGTTTAGAGACTTTGGCCTCTTCTTCGATGTACTTCTGTTCTGGTGGAACGAACGTCCGCAAACTGGCTTTCACCTTGAAGCGAAACGAAGCACGTCTGATTTGTTTTAATTAGTGCCGGAGTTCTCTATGCATCAATAACGATTGCATATTCGACAGTGTGAAAGAAAGAAAAAAACACACAGCAGAAACAAAAGACACAACATCCAGCGCACACTTACGGCGTTGAAGATGACGTCTGCTTCGAGGAAGATGACCCCCTTTGTTGGCCCTGTCAGCTCCTTGTTTTTTAAGACGTAGGCCTTCTGTTCGCTGTTGCGGATCTGTGTGAAGAAGACGTGACAGCCTGCTGTCTGGCAGAGCCCCAGCGGACCCCCCTCCTCGACTGACCCCTGATCTCCCAGCGGCAGCATCAAACAGCCAGCCGCACATCCCCCCCCCTCCCCTCCCTCCTCCTTCCAGCACTTCCAACTCTGACAAGTACCTGCTCATTACCAGCATCCCTCTGTCATCGAGACATTACCCAGGCACCGGGAGACACAGCTGTGTGTGCTTTTAAAGACGCGCCACCATCAATCTCGAGGCTGTTTGTTTCAAACGCGACTTTAAAAACACACGTGGATCTACAGTAAGAAGCTTGAATGGGGCGAACTTACGTTTAATAACGGGATGGCCACTTTACCCAGGAAATCTGCACTGCGATCTCTGTCCTCGTCGTACACCGTGATCTCCAGCACCGAGTGAATGTCTTTTACATTGCTGCGGGGTTAAAGAGAGAGAGTTTTTTTTTAAATCAAACACCAAACAAAATTACATAGAAATATTTCTATTTAAAGGGTTAGTTCACCAAAAAAATTTAAATTCTGTCATTAAAGGAGTAGTTCACTTTTGCTGATAATTTACTCACCCCCATGTCATCCAAGATGTCCAAAAGAAATTAAGGTTTTTAATGAAAACATTCCAGGATTTTTCTCCATATAATGGACTTCAATGGGAACCAAATGGTTCAAGGTCCAAATGACAGTTTCAGTGCAGCTTCAAAGGGCTTTAAACGATTCCAGACGATGAATAAGGGTCTTATCAAGCGAAACGATCGTTTTTTTAAAACAATAAATAACAAAGTTTAAGTTTTATAAGCTCTGTTCTGTGATGCGCGTTCGTGACTCTCCTGTTCGAACTCGTTTATCAAAATGAACAAATCTTTTCCCAAGTCAACTCGTTCATTTTGTTCGTTGAATGAACCAAATGACCCCAAAAAAGATTTGTTCATTTTGAATTTTGAAGTTTGAACAGTGAGTTTTTTTTTTCACAGAATCACAGAACAGAGCAAGGTGACATATTTGAGCTTATAAATCTTAAACTTTGTTATTATTTTTTTTAAATGAGCGATCGATTCCTTTGATGAGACCCTTATTCATCGTCTAGAATCGCTGAAAGCCCTTTGATCAGTTTGCAGTTTGCACTGAAACTGTCTTTTGGACCTTTGAAGCGTTTGGTTCCCATTGAAGTCCATTATATGGAGAAAATCCTGGAATGTTTTCATCAAAAATCTTAATTTCTTTTCGACTGAAGAAAGAAAGACATGGACATCTTGGATGACATGGGGGTGAGTAAATTTTCAGCAAATTTTTTTTAAAAGTAAACTACTCCTTTAATTACTCAACCTTTCGATCTTTTTGATGGAATCTTTGTGCTTTGTTCCTCCATTGACGGCTACGCATCTACCACTTTGACGCTTCAAAAAGTTCATAAAGACATCGTAAAACTAGTCCATATGAATTGAGTGGTTTAGTCAATTTTCTGAAGATACTCGATCGCTTTATATGATGAACAGATTGAATTTCGTGCTGTGTAATGAGAATGAACAACATTGGTTCTCGCACGTCAAGCGAACAAGCTTGAGCTTCTGTTTATATATGATATAAACTCAATCTCTAAATTCAATCTGTTCGTCATATAAAGCGATCGAGTCTCTTCAGAAAATTTGGACTAAACCACTCAATTCATATGAATTAGTTTAACGTTTAACTTTTTGAAGCGTCAAAGTAGTACACACTTTACAATAAGGTTCTTTAGTTAACATTAGTTAACTACATTAGTTATCATGAACTAATTATACAGCATTTATTAATCTTTATTCATGTTAATTTTAACATTTATTAATATTTTATTAAAATCTTCTTAACATTAGTTAATGCACTGTGAAATAACATGAACAAACAATGAGTAGCTTTATTTTTATTAACTAATATGAACAAATACAGCAACAAATGTGTGGCTCATTCATGTTAGTTAACACCTTAACTAATGTTTTCTAATGAAACCTTATTGTAAAGTGTTACTGAAATCTCTCAGATTTCATCAAAAAGATTTTCATTTGCGTACTGAAGACGAACGAAAGTCTTACAGTTTTAGAATGACATGAGGGAGAGTAATTAATGACTGAGTTTTCATTTTTTGCTATCCCTTTAACACATTCCTGCATGAACCTAGATAAAATGTTTATTATTAAAGCAGTTTGTTTTGATCATTTTGTGAAAATTATTAAAAATGCTGGCTGGAAACTTAAAAAAAACACTGGCGGGGAACGAGTTAGACTGTAATATTGCTTTAAATTTATAGTCAACATGAAACACATACAACGCATTCAAATGGCATAATTTGACGTATTTCTGAGGGAAAGTGTTTGTAATTATTCAGGGCGGTACTTGACTTAAGGACTTGATTGGATGATGAATAATATCTTGCATCATGAGGCTGTTTAAAAAAAATAACTTTATTAAGTGATCGACTTTCAACTGGTTTTTAAAAGGCGGTCAATAAAATAGTCAATAATAAAATGTAGACTTTAATTAAATAATCAATCTTTTCTCAGAATACAGACTTTTTTTTGTTACAGCATTGTATTGATTCCTCCATTCCAGTTCATTGTTACAGCATTTTTATTTATGTGTAATATAATTTCCTAAAGTTTGATTGATAGATGAACTAGAAGAATTAATTTACGACACATACAAAAGTGACTCAATCCGTGCAACAAGGATTATGACATGACATAATGTTGTGTGTATCATGTTGAGAGGTAATTGGTAATTGAATCATTAAAACCAAGTCATACCAATGAGCCAAAATATCAACAATCACGAATCATGATGATGTCTATTGCACCATTCATATTTTCAGCAGAAAAGGTAAACATTTGCTAACACTTTATTTCTATGGTCCACTTTAGAGTATCTTTGCAGCTACATGTAAACTTCTACTAAGTAGTAATTCAACTAACTAACCCTAACCTAATAGTCTACTAATGCCCTAATGAGGGTTAGTTGGCATGTAGTTGCGAAGTTACTTATAGATAGAAGTGGACCCATATAGAATAAAGTGTAACCATAAATATTTTTAATACCTGTGGTTGTTTAAGCTTTTTGAAAGTCACTGCATTTTCATAAAAGACAATGTAGCCATTCCCCCCCTCATAATGACGTAAATGGGATACATTTTCATGTATTATTATGTGCACGTATTATATTACATTTTCATGTAATATATTCCACAATCAAGCCAAATTGCAGCTGATTGTTGCTTTTGTAAATGCGATCGACTGCATGTTTGAGTCCAGGTGTCAGAACAACTTCATCAGCTGTGAATATTTTAATTCGTCCTCTGTCGGAAGCGGATGCATAATGAACTCACAAGGTGAAGACTTTATTCCACTCGGGGTTCAGCGTCTTGTAGACCGTGTGTGTCTGCAGACGGTCATTACACAACTCTGCAATGCAGAACGGGTCGCTCTTTCCTGAAACACAATGTTGCATTCGAAAGGTTTTAGTTTCAAATTCCCAACTGAGATATGAATATGCATTATATGATGCATTATAAATATTGAACTCTGTAGGTATAATACATTTCTAGTATTTTTACTCTATTATAATTATGCATTTATTTAAAATAGCTTGAAATTGGTAGAGCCTCAATGCTATAATTAATAAACAGTACTAGCATTCAAAAGCTTTGGGTACTTAAAGTCAAAAGTGATATTTGTTTTATTTGAAATAGATTACTATTACTATCTAAGAATCCTGAAGAAAAAACGGATTGTTTTCAACATTGATAGTCATAATATTAGAATGATTTCTGAAGGATCATGTGACACTGAAGACTGGAGTAATGATGCTGAAAATTCAGCTTTGATCACAGGAATAAATTAATTTTTTTGATATATTACAATAGAAAACAGTAATCTGAAGAAATGTGGCACTGAAAACAGACAGTGTGTGTGCGCAAAAGCTTCTTAAAAGCCTTTGTCCACCATGGTGTGGTATTAGAAGAACCGTGAAATCAGAACCCATGAGGTGTGGGCCGTTCCTGAGAGAACAGCAAACTTGAAGAACTAGATAAACTAAAAATGAAACCTCCTTAAGAGAGAGACCGAGGTGTTGACCTCACTAAAACATTAAGAAAAATGCTTGGGAAAGAGTCTTATGGACCATCCAGTTTACAGTAGGAATGTTGGTTATTGAATCAAACGAATACAGGAAGTGACATGTGTTTTTACCTGTGACATCAGCAGCCATCAGCCCCTCGGCCCGCAGGATCTTTACCTGCACGATTCCTACATCCTTCAGCTTAAAGAAAGACCTCAGAGAACACTGAAAAAAGAACAAAAACGACATTCACAGCGAGCAGTAATACATCCATATGTTTCTGACAGCTCTATTTTGGCCCTAACTTTCTCTAATCCCCTGCCAGAGTCCGCGAGCAGTTTTGTGTCCGCGTCAAAGCCGCTCGGCCGTGGACAAAACCATCGAGCCGCCACGCCAGATTATCTGGTGGCTCTCACGAATACATCTTCATTATGCAGCTGTTATGAAAGAAGGTCAGTCTGCATTGGTGGCGAGTTTCTGTAAGCCGTTCACTGACCGGCCCTCCAGGGGACAGTGGCAGGACAAAGACAAACCGTGAATAGAGAGGACAGACAACTCTGAGAGGAGCGAGATGTCTCTCTCTCTGCCTTTGTTTCATCCGAGGTACTCCACCGTGGTCCAGTTGTGAAGGAGACGCAGTTTATCCAGTAGTGCACTGGAGTGTGGTCACATTACGCCCCCTTTTGGTCACAGAAGTGTACTACAGGGTGGAGCATTACCAGTTCATGAGGAAAACTTAAAGGGATAGTTCACTTTGAAATTAATTTTTGATATGTTTTAGCTTACCTCAAGGGCATCCAAGATGTAGGGGTCTTTGTTTCCATAATATTTTCAATTTTGATATTTTTAAGTCAAACCGTTCTTGTCTTGCGAAGAGCAGAGAAGTCCAAATTAAACATGATTTAATGTAAGAACGAAATGAGCGGTTTTTGTGAAAAAATGAACAGTATTTATATCATTTTTACCTCTTGTAATCACAGTCACGTTTAAGTGATCTGAGGGTGTGGGCGCTTCTATCTGCGCAAGCGCAACGGAAAGCCCCGGAAGTGATCTCTCGCGCGTGTACGTCACTCATTGTTTACGCAGAGATATCGGAAAATTTTACCTTTCACTGTGAAGATCTAAACATATTTAGATATACAGGAAATCACAATGAAAGACGATTTCGATATATCTAAATATGTTTAGATCTTCACGGTGTAAGGTAAAACTTTCGGAATCTCTGTGTAAACAATGAGTTACGTACACGCGCGAGAGATCACTTCCGGCGCATGCGCAGACCGAAGCCCCGTGCCTTCAAATCAGTTGGACATGGCTGTTAACAAGAGGTTAAACGATATAAATACTGTTCGTTTTCTCACACAAACCGATCGTTTCGTGTTTTAGGCCATTAATGTGTACTTACATTTACGATCATGTTTAATTTGGACTTCTCTGTGCATGCTCTTTGAGGTGGTGACCATAGACCTGCATTATATGACTGACAGACAAGAACGGTTTGACCTAAAAATGTCAAATTTGAAAATACTGTGGAAACAAAGACACCTACATCTTGGATGCCCTTGAGGTAAGATAAAACATATCAAAAATTAATTTAAAAGTGAACTATCCCTTTAAGCCCCTTTCACACAGCGCGTTCATCCCGGGAAATTGCCAGAACGCCTTCAGTGTGAACGCAAACACGACGCGGGATTGATACCGGCATCGATGCCGGGTTGGGGACCTAGTAACATTGCCGGAATCAGTCCCGGAACGCGCGCTGTGTGAACCAAAGCCAGGACCAATGGGTGTGTCATAGTGATGACGCTTGTGCCATCGCGCAACTCTGTTGCTCTTAGACAAAAGTTTGTGTTCGTCATTAACAAAGAAAGGGCGAACAAATGTCTGCAAACTTGAACGAAGCAGAGACCAGGGGCCTTATGTATGAACACTGCGAACGTACAAACACACGCCGTACGCCAGTTTTCACGTTCACGGCCAGATGTTCCAACAGTGAAATTAACGTAAGAATGTGCGTTCCTCCAAATAAACTTCATGTCTGGCGTACGTACATTTGCCTTGATTTTTGTGCGTTGGCGACTCATAGAGGCAATAAAGTGAAGTGGCAAACATTACACTACGAATTGTTCTGTCGCACCACCAGCTGTCAGATATCGCTTAATAATATGTTAAATAATGTATCAATTACAAATTATGTCACACGAGTCTTATTAAAATATTCTATTATGCAATTAAGTAAGAACATAAAGCATGTGCAAACCCGTCTAGCAATGGCAGCGTTGGCTTAACTAAAAAATAAAAAACTTCATTAATTCGCTCAGTAAAGGTAAAAAAGAAAGTAATATTTTTATTCAGCAAGGACACATTGAATTTGTTTAAAAGTGCCAGGAAATGCATTTATAATGTTACAAAAGATTATAAGATTTTTATATGTGTTTGATTTTAAGTTTTTATTCATTAAAGAATCCTGAAAATGCTATATCACGGTTTCCATGAATATATGAAGCAGAAGCACAGCTGTTTCCAACATTGATAATAATCATTAACGTTTCTTGATCATCAAATCATCACATTAGAGTGATTTCTAAAGGATCATGTGACACTGAAGACGAAAAATTCAGCTTTGATCACAGGAATAAATTACACTTTCACATATATTCACATTTTCAGTGAAATTTCGTTTCTTGCTGGCTTTTTAATCTGTCCTTGCAGGTTTCTTTTGCCAAATTGGACTAATTACCATATTTAAATTAATTTAATTGAGGGAGGAGACTGGGTGGGGCGTTGTGCTCGTGCATGTGTGCTCAATTTTTTACGTTAATTGGGATGTACAAAGAGAATATGCGCGGGATCCTTTGTTCGCAGACATTCATACATCAGGTTTTTTTTGTGCGTACGCACTAGGGCTGGGCGATATGGCCAAAAAATCATATCTCGATATTTTTTGGTCAAATGGCGATATACGATATATATCTCGGTACTTTCTACGTTTTCTATTTAGATAAAGAAAATCTTTATATTTAAAAAAATATATATATATATATATATATATATTCACATTCGGCCCAATGATATCCTACAAACAATGTTGATATTGAAGTATATGGAAACAAAAATAATATAGGCTATGCAATATATTATGTGCAAAAAGCTTTTGTTTTTATATTGACTAAAAGCTAAACTAAAAATGAAAATAAAAACAAAAACAACGCACAAACTAATTATATTAGCCTGCATTTGATTACCCCATTATAATCACTTTCACTTTCATTAAAAATATATACTTGTAGGTTTAAAATTCCACATATGGCACATTTATTTTCTCCAACAACAAATATTTTAGCAATATGTTTATTTTAGTCAGAATTATTGCGTACTACGTAGTACTATTCACGCGCATGCGCGCGCCGGCGCTCGTTCAAGGAAGCATGAATTTTAGCGGAGATTCACTTGCAAAAGCTCGTCCTCTTCTGACATGGACATATTTGTTGTGAAATGGACATATTTGCTTTACTTTCTAACATTTACAGTTGGAGAATATACCTGTGAAATGTAAGTTGAGCACTGAGGAAAGCACCACATCTCAAACGCATTAAACAGCGCAAGTATATCTGTCAGTCAGCAACAGTGTCTGTCAGAGCATTTGACAGGGCGGCAAGCTGCCTTAAACTTGTTAACTATATCAAAGTGATTTTGACGCAATTAATATAAGCTTGTGTGTCATGTTTAGGACAAATTGTACTACGTAGCCTAGCTACTTTCACTGCAGCAGCTCACACTGCAAACTCCGGTATTTTTCAGATGTGCTCGAGTCATATCAAACTACTGTATCGATATAAACGGTATTGCCTCATTCCATATCGTTTCAAAAAATATAACGATACATCGTACATACTCGATATATCGCCCAGCCCTAGTACGCACATTTACAGCTTTTTCCGTACGCAATGTTTTAGTATGAATTCAACGCAAGTCTTTGTACATGAGGCCCCAGGAGCTCCTCACTATCCGCGCTGAAGCTGAGATCGTTCACCAGCTTTGTGGAACGGTATGCGCATGTACATGTTTTCGACGCGTACGTTACACTTCTCATCCTGACATCATGTGTCTTTCTGGGATCTTTACGGCCGGGTTGTGTGTGAACGCACTCACAGATCCCGGCAAATCACTGGCAGTGTGAATGAACCCGAAATCAAACAATCCTGGGTCACGTTATCCGTGTATTTTCCGGAATCTCTGTGTGAAAGGACTTTAGTCTCTCTCAGAGGAAACCGTTCTCAGCAACACTGTCAGTCAGAGACTGTCAGAAATGTAGACATCACACTTACAAATCTCTTCAGGACCTGCTGGCGTTCGTGTGGGTCGTCTAGTAGGTTGACGGACAGGTCAGAGATTGAGATGGCGACTGTGGCGGTGAGGGTCACCAGCAGCACCAGCGTCCCTTTATCCTCCTCCAGGTCAAGTTCCAGCTTATGCGTCTTCTCTCGGCTCAACTTTGACAGGTCCAGCTGACATCTAAAATGATTAAACACCATCCTCAACACATTTACTTCGTACTGGTCAAATGTTAGAGACTGCTGGCAACGGGATAATCATGACAACATGAAGAAAAGTAAATATGAGCGTTTGAAATCGAACTCACTGGCCGATGAAGTCATCTCTCATTCCAATGTCTTTGTCCCAAACTGAGATGTCCAGAACACCTCCCTCCTCGTCAAACAGATTCAAGTCAAACTGCTCCATCCACTGAGGGTTCAGGGTCTTGGGAATTGTCTGTTTGCACAGAAGATAAAAATAAGTTACTGAAAAATGAAATTCTGATAGTGATACGTATAGTGAAGTGTTCTTCATGTGACATTCAGGTTGTCATGATGATGGGCAGATGTGGTCAAAGTCTATCTTTGTGAAACCGGCCCCAGGGACACTTAAAGAGAGAGCCCTCAGTGTCATGTTTTATTAAACTTGCCGTGTTGAAATGCTGCAGTCGTTCATACCTTACTCTTGTACTTCTGAGAGCCTAGTTTGAACTTGACGTAAGGGTCACTGAAGCCGTTCTGGTCCATAGGGATGAGGTTGCGACCCTCTATTAGTCTGATGCTCACAATGCCCTTCCACAGCTGAGACTTTCCGTGCAGGTCCGACAGTCGGAGATACTGCTGCTGCAGCTGCTGTTGCTGCGGTTCACACACATATCACAGGGCATTCAAGGGTTAATTCAGCCAAAAATGACAATTCTGTCATCATCTACTTGACGATGACCTTATGTTGCTCAAAACATGATTTTTCTTTTCTATTGGATACTAAATGAGATGTATAGATGTACATACAACAAAAGTGTGTGATGGTCGCAGCTGTAAAGCACCAAAATTTCAGCATCATGAGCAGTAGCGGTTCTAGGCACGGGCGAACCGGGCAGTCGCCCGGGGCGGCATTTTTTCATGTCACATGGGGGGCGGCACGAACAGTTAAAAAAAATCCTCTGTGCCGCGAAGTTTTTCTATTTTTTATCATTTCGATTCAATTATTGGCAATGGCGCCCTGCTTGCTGAGAAGGTGCCGTGCGCAGAAGCGATGTCAAGGGGATCTCCTGATTAGTTCACGTATCGCGTCTTTTGCGCGCTCGAGGTTGTTATTTCAAATCCTCTATGTTTCAAATAGGCGCACGGAGAGCGCACTCATTATGCGCTCACTGGAAGCGCGCTCATAAACTTTAGAGTATGGACGTGCACCCAAACACTTGGGTGTTTTTTCTCTTCTCCGTAAATAAATCTTTCAGCAGAGCTACAGCAAGCATTTTTCTGTGGTGGAAATACATTAACTACTAAAACATCTTTGTCGTTGTGGATAAAAGAAAAGATATACTGTGCATTATAAATGTCAGGAATGTATCTTTATTGACTCATTCTTTTTATAGAGATGATTTAAATGCTGAAATATTAAGTTTATCTTTTTATAAAACCTTTTTGTTAACCTTTTTTTAAGTTTAGTAGGTAAGATAAAAGACACTCCTTAAAAACAAATCTTTAATGTTATTAACTTGGTGAATTGATTTCACTGTGTATTAGGCTTTTTGAACAAGATTCTGTGTATGTGATCATTTTGGTCACTATATTATCTAATAATTGTCATAATGATCAACTAAAATCAACTTTAATTATGTGTTTTTACAGTAGCCTATAATATGCAATTTTTTTTTATTTGGGGGGGAGGGGGGCGCTCGAAGGGGGTCTCGCCCTGGGTGTAATTCAAAGTAGAACCGCCACTGATCATGAGGCCAAGTACACTACCGTTCAAAAGTTTGGGCTCTGTATGATTGTTTTTTAAGTGATTGTTTCAAAAGTGAAAGTAAATACATTTACAAATGTATTCTATTTCAAATAAATGCTGTTCCTATTCAACACATAATCATATTCCACCATAATATGAAGCAGCACAACTATTTTCAACATTGATAATAAATGTTTCTTGAGCAGCAAATCATCATATTAAAATGATTTCTGAAGGATAATGTTACACTGAAGATTTATTTAGGAATAAATAACATTTATATATTATTATAATTTAAATTGAGTATTTTCTATTTGAATATACACTCACCAAAAGCATTATTAGGAACACCTGTTTATTTCTCATTAATGCAATTATCTAATCAACCAATCACATGGCAGTTGCTTCAGTGCATTTAGGGGTGTGGTCCTGGTCAAGACAATCTGCTGAACTCCAAACTGAATGTCAGAATGGGAAAGAAAGGTGATTTAAGCAATTTTGAGTGTGGCATGGTTGTTGGTGCCAGACGGGCCGGTCTGAGTATTTCACAATCTGCCCAGTTACTGGGATTTTCACACACAACCATTTCTAGGGTTTACAAAGAATGGTGTGAAAAGGGAAAAACATCCAGTATGCGGCAGTCCTGTGGGCGAAAATGCCTTGATGATGCTAGAGGTCAGAGGAGAATGGGCCGACTGATTCAAGCTGATAGAAGAGCAACTTTGACTGAAATAACCACTCGTTACAACCGAGGTATGCAGCAAAGCATTTGTGAAGCCACAACACGCACAACCTTGAGGCGGATGGGCTACAACAGCAGAAGACCCCACCGGGTACCACTCATCTCCACTACAAATAGGAAAAAGAGGCTACAATTTGCAAGAGCTCACCAAAATTGGACATTTGAAGACTGGAAAATGTTGCCTGGTCTGATGAGTCTCGATTTCTATTGAGACATTCAGATGTTAGAGTCAGAATTTGGTGTAAACAGAATGAGAACATGGATCCATCATGCCTTGTTACCACTGTGCAGGCTGGTGGTGGAGGTGTAATGTTGTGGGGGATGTTTTCTTGGCACACTTTAGGGCCCCTCAGTGGCAATTGGCTCAGTTTCTGACGATGTCAATCCCTTTATGGCCACCATACCCATCCTCTGATGGCTACGTCCAGCAGGATAATGCACCATGTCACAAAGCTCGACTCATTTCAAATTGGTTTCTTGAACATGACAATGAGTTGACTGTACTAAAATGGCCCCCACAGTCACCAGATCTCAACCCAATAGAGCATCTTTGGGATGTGGTGGAATGGGATCTTCGTGCCCTGGATGTGCATCCCACAAATCTCCATCAACTGCAAGATGCTATCCTATCAATATGGGCCAACATTTCCAAAGAATGCTTTCAGCACCTTGTTGAATCAATGCCATGTAGAATTAAGGCAGTTCTGAAGGCAAAAGGGGGTCAAACACAGTATTAGTATGGTGTTCCTAATAATCCTTGAGGTGAGTGTATTTTCAACTGTATTATTAAGTCTTGGTATGCATGAGAGTCTTCTATCAAAAGCATTAAAGAAACCTTACCGATTCCAATCTTTAGAATGGTAGTGTACATGCCATATTGTTCGTGAACTATCCTTAAAGACAAAATGTTCACAATGGAGGAAATACTCAAAGAGTGTGGGATGGTTTTACACACACCATGAATGATTGGGTCACCAAAGCATGAAATGCAAATGTCTACAAAAAGGCATGGCCCATCACCCTGACAGATGCATGACTGCGGCATCTAATGGATCCTCTGACCAGACCGCTGCAATTCTGACTCGTATCTGATATTTAGGACTCTGTTCGGCATTGCACACAAACCAAATCCTCTTCGAACAGACCATCCATTTTGCATAAACGTCATTTCTAATAGAGCAGATACAGCATGTGGGATGGTTTACACAGCAGCCTGTCAGAGAATTTAGGGGCAAACACTCTTGCTTTTTTACCTTAATGCATCCCTTCCAGCTTCTCCTCAGTAGCATGGTCTACAAAAATAACAGAGCAGGTCATGTGTTACCGTAAACGCTGATTTCACGCAGTCGCCATTTTGAAATCGAAAGCGAGGCTCCACTGGGAAGAACCCCTGAAGTACAGATAGACAACACTACCACAATAATTTTATGACTACAAAAATCATGTTATTTATAAATGAACTGCACTGTATATAGTCTAAACAAGTATGAAAAAAAGTATTCTTCCCACCAGAGCCATTTCAAAATGGCGGCTGCGTGAAATCAGCGTATAAACAGGAGAGCAGGATGGAGGCGGAGACGCTTTGATTGACACCATGCTATTTTGTACTGTATATCCGATCAAGACGCATCTTCTGTTCTTGCGCTCTGACCCTTATGATCGATGTCGCCCATCAGACTGTTGTTTGATCTTCTGGTGGAACACCATGTGAATTTCAATGCGTTCTCACCCAGTACAGAAGGTTTCTAATGTCTAATTTAAAGTCATTTCATGCATTATGCAGACAGCACAACATCTCTTCATCCCAGTACAGTATCTCTCAAAGAGCACATTTGGGTCATTTTGGACTTGCATACTACTTGAATAATTTTGCAGACAGTGTGTACAGTATGCAGTTTTTTGGTACTGTATTCCTAATGCTTGTCTTGATCTTGCACGGTTCAGTGTGACTTTTACATAAAATGGATTAAAAATAGAAAATAACCATTTTCTACTGGATAACTGGATGATGCACAGAGAATTAAAAAGCAGCCTAGTAGAATGTAGTACACTATTATTTCAAATGTACACAATGAATACTGTTTAGTATATAGACTACCATTCAAAAGTTAGGGTCAGTAAGATTTTTTATTGTTTTATTATATAAAATAAGTCTCTTATTCTCACCAAGCTGATTTTATTTGATCAAAAATACAGTACAAACTGTAATACTGTGAAATATTATTTCGATTGAAATAACAGCATCATTACTCCAGTCTTCAGTGTCACATGATCCTTCAGAAATCATTCTAATATGATTAGAAACGTTTATTATAACGTTGAAAACAGTTGTGCTGCTTAATGATTTTGTGGGAACCATATTGAGAGTTCAAAAGAACAGCATTTATTTGAAATATAAATATTTTGTAACATTACAAATGTTGTTACTGTTATTGATTAATTGAATGCATCCTATATAAAAGTATACATAAAAGATGTACTAACCCCAAACCTTTGAATGGTAAGACAGAGTATACGTGTTTCCTAAAGCAAGACGACTAGATGTTAGGGCTGCTGGATTATGAAAAACAAATCATAATCATAATATAATATCATAATAATAATAATTATCGAACACAGTTAAGAGTAGGCGATATGACCAAAGTCTAAAATGTTGTTGCTTGTAACAAAGCTATTAACAAGGCTTAAGGAACAGTCAAGTTTCGCAGCTTAAAGGGCTTTTAATGAACACTTTTTAAAGGGCACCTATTATGCCCCTTTTTACAAGATGTAATATTGGTCTTGGGTGTCCCCAGAATGTATTTTTGAAGTTTGAGCTCAAAATACCCCACAGTTAATTTATTATAACCATTTGAAATTGTCATTTAAACGGGGCCTGTTTAAAAATGACCTGTTTTGGTGTATACAACCTTAAATGCAAATGAGCTGCATATCCCCGCCCTGCCTTTGGATGAGGGCGTAACTTGATACCTATGGCAGTCGGTCAGCAGAAGGGCTGAGAGAGTGAGAGACCTGCTGTTTTGAATGTCATTCAGCCTTACATGTTTGAATCGGAATAAATAAATAGTCTCTGATCAGACCCAGATGACGAAGAGACTACGGCAGAATAAACACAAATGAGAATGGACCAGTACGTCTCGGTATGGTTATTTGATACATTTATGTACTTATAGAGTTGTAATCGCGTCCCCTTTGAAATTATGGCGTTGGCGCAATTTTTTGAAACTACACATACTGTGATAAAGTTTGCTACGTACAAGTGAAATTACATTTATGCGAGGGACCTGCTGCGTCATGTTTACTTGTCATACAGGTGCTTCTGTGGCAAATGTGAGAAGATGGCTAGCTTACAGAACAAGAAAATATATGCAGTTTTTAATACAATATCTTTAAAAATATATATATTTATAAACGTATGGTTACACACTATACAAACAAGGTTCAAATTAAGTATATACACAGACATCCTACGACGACAACTTTAGATGCATTTGTTGTTGAATTGGCTGACAGTGACTGAAATGACTATTTGCTCAAAAATCATAAAATACACTTACACTCTCAGAAAAAAGGTACAAAAGCTGTCACTGGGGCTGTACCTTTTCAAAAGGTAAACTTTTGTCCATTTTAGGTGCTAATATGTACATTTTAAGTGTTAATATGTACATTTTAGGTGCTAATATGTACATTTTAGGTGCTAATATGTACATTTAGGTACTAATATGTACATTTAAGGTGCTAAGTACATTTTAGGTGATAATATGTCCATTTCAGGAGCTAATATGTACATTTTAGGTGGTAATATGTACATGTTCTGTGCTAATATGTCCATTTCAGGAGCTAATATGTATATTCAGGTACTAATATGTACAAACATTTTAGGTGCTAATATGTACATTTTAGGTGCTAATATGTACCACTAAGGTACTAATATGTACATTTTAGGTACTAATATGTACATTTTCGGTGCTAATATGTACATTTCAGGAGCTAATATGTCCATTTTAGGTCCTAATATGTACATTTTAGGTGCTAATATGTACATTTTTAGGTGCTAATATGTACATTTTAGGTGCTAATATGTATATTCAGGTACTAATATGTACATTTTAGGTGGTAATATGTACATTTTAGGTGCTAATATGTACCACTAAGGTACCAATATGCAGCCTTTGGGTACAAAAGTGTACCTTTTGAAAAGGTACAGCCCCAGTGACAGCTTTTGTACCTTTTTTTCTGAGAGTGTACTGTTGGTGCCGTTGGATCGCAAACAGTAGACGACGATCCACACTTGAGGATTAACTTTGAAGCAAGACCTGCTTTCAACTGACCCTCGTTCACAAAACAGTCAGTCAGAAAATGATTCGCTCAATCATAAACTTATTTACGAAGGAAAGGCGCGTCTTAAACTTCCAAAATACAATAAATCCACTGAGTTTTTACATCCCATCCCACAACATAACACTTATGTTTCGGGCGGGGGCAGGGTCTATGCCACAACCACACTGTCAATCAAACCCCTTGCTCAATTCTACGTCACAAAGTGCTGAATCTTAGAACAGTTCGTTCTGAGACGGTGCATATGATTTATTAAGATTGTAAAAAAGGCCACTGGGTGGATTTTTATCATTCTTGGGTGGTTTTGCTCACACACTGCCAACACACATTTATGTTCAAACACCATGTAAAAGTGAATTTTCCATAATAGGTGCCCTTTAACATCAAGCATGTCCCGTAGTAGATTCATTCTGGCACCAACTGTATATCTATTCTTCTAGCTTCAAGCATTTATTAAAGCTATATTCCAACATTAGATAATAATGATGAATATTGTCTGTACCTCTCACTGAAAGAAAGAAAATGTTATCCGTATGTTTTGGCACTACATTTTCATAATCTTTGGAAGGTTCCAAAATTGAAATCAAAACTCTTTTTTTAACTTGCTGACAGCTAGATATAGTTTCTACAGTCTCAAGAGAAAAGTGTGAAACAAATGTGAGGTTTGCAAATGTGTCAGAATTAAGTCTTTTTGGATGCATGTTGAGGGTTTGCTGGCAGATTTCCTCTTCCCCAACTTTAACAAGTATTAAACAACATTAATCTGCCAAATGAGTCTCACCGCCTGTCTGAGGGCCTCTCTGTCCTCTGTGCTTCTTGGGAACAGAGTGACTGCCAGCTCCAGAGAGCCCAGGTCCTGATCAGGGCAGTGAGGATCTTGAAGGTCCAACCGAACATCAAGAGGTCTGTGACAAAAACATGGCTTGTTATGACAACCATTATAAGTAGTTTAACACCTAAAGAAAAGTATAGAACTTTTTTATAAATCTGTTTACAATCACATTGTGGCCGCCTATGACCAGCCAAATTTTAAGGACACTTTAAGTCATTAAAATAATAATGGATGACAACTTAAGTATGCTTGTCACTATACTTTACAATGCATCAGTAACTTTGCATCCACAGAATTACCCAGCCAACATTTGTATGTGGGGCCCATCTGGGTATTAAATGAGCTGGAAAAATGGGCCCCATGTAGGATTGTCCGCGGGTTACATAATGGCCCCATGTTAATTTCCCAGATTAATTTCATGTAGGATTGCACTTGGTACTAGGCCGGACCCAAGTGGGCAACATGCGCAAGACCCATCTCGGGCCCAGCTTTATGTCATTATAAACTCTTATAGAAAACAACAGAACATTAGCAAAAATAACCTTGTCACCATTCATTTCATAAAACTACTCTAGATAGTTAGCTAATACATTTGAACACTGTTTTGATGCTAATTTAAAATGTATTCATTTGAGACAAAAACTTGAAATCTTATATAATTTCAGTAATAATGAAGACATGATACCTCAAGTGCTCCAGAGACTCAAGATAGAGGTAAGCTGAGCCCATGAAATCATCTTGAAGGCCAAAATCATAGTCAAACACCTAAAATAGATTGCAAGAGGGAAAATTCTTTAAGGGATACTCCACCCAAACATGAAAATTCTGTCATCATTTACTCACCCTCAAGTTGTTGCAAACCTTTATGAGTTTCTTTCTTCTGGTGAACGCAAAGGAAGAACTTTGGCACCATTAACTTCTAGAGTATTTTTTTTTTTTCAAGTCAATGGTGCCAAACAACTGTTTGGTTCCAATCTTTCTTCCAAATATCTTCCTTTGGGTTCAGCAGAAGAAAGAAACTCATACAGGTTTGAAACAACTTGAGGGTGAGTAAATGATGACAGAATTTAATTTTTGGGTGAAGTATCCCTTTTAAGGAGTAGTTCACTTTTTAAAAAAAACTTTTGCTGATAATTTACTCACCCCCATGTCATCCACGATATCCATGTCATTCTTTCTTCAGTCGAAAAGAAATTAAGATTTTTGATGAAAACATTCCAGCATTTTTATTCGAACCAAACGGTTCAAGGTCCAAAAGACAGTTTCAGTGCAAAATGCAAACTGTTCAAAGGGCTTTAAACGATTCCAGACGATAAATAAGGGTCTTATCAAGCGAAACGATTTAAAAATCGTTATTTAAAAATGTTAAAATGATTTTTAAAAAAAATAACAAAGTTTAAGTTTTATAAGCTCAAATGGTTGCCTTGCTCTGTTCTGTCATGTGCGTTCGTGACTCTCCTGTTCGAACTCGTTCATCAAAATGGACGAATCTTTTCCCGAGTCAACTCGTTCATTTCATTCGTTGAATGAACCAAATGACACGAAAAAAAGATTTGTTCATTTGATAAACGAGTTTGAACTGGAGAGTTACGAACAGAACAGAAAAGAGCAAGGCGACCATTTGTGCTTATAAAACTTAAACTTTGTTATTTTTTTTTTTAAATGAGCGATCGTTTCACTTGATAAGACCCTTATTCATCGTCTGAAATCATTTAAAGCCTTTCGAACAGTTTGCAGTTTGTACTGAAACTCTCATTTGGACCTAGAACTGTTTGGGTCCCAGTAAAGTGCATTATATTGAGAAAAATCCTGGAATGTTTTCATCAAAAACCTTAATTTCTTTTCGACTAAAGAAAGAAAGACATGGACATCTTGAATGACATGGGGGTGAGTAAATTATCAGCAAAAGTTTTTTTTAAAGTGAACTACTCCTTTAAAGGAAGAAATACATCAGAGATCATCCTAGATTTCAGTTGACCACATAGATCAGACAAGACTGTATTTATTCCAAAAGATGTTAACACCTTTTTAATCAGTTTTTAGCGTAAATGAAATCCAATTTATAACTTGTCGTTCAATAAACAAGTCAGATTAACTCCTCTGACTGACAAATAATGGTTTTCAATTCATTAAAGTGCACTTGTGGTGAAAATCAATCTATTAATGTTCTTTATTCTTCTATGTGGTGTTTTTAACGCTTTAAGACAAACCATGTGCAAATTCTCAAGTCCACACAATCGCTGAGTATTTTCTCCTTAACCCTAAAACCGTATTCTGGACAAATGTGGGCAAAATAATTTTGATTTATTTTTAAAAAATACTTCCCTAGATCTGAGCGGTACAAGACTTGGCTACTTTTCCTAAGTTTGCCTCCTGAACACACACATTTTTTTTTTGACTCAATTCTACAATGTTAAGTGGGTGAAAAATAAAAACTCCTTAATCTTGTATTTGGGTCAAAAATAGGCACCCATAGAAATGAATGGGAAAAACTGTAATTTAGAGCATTCTAAAATAAGCCAAAATAAGACACCAGGTGACAGCAAAGTCACTTCATCTTTAGGTTTTATCTCTAAGAACTTATTGGAATAATATTTTAATGTAGTTAAAAAAAAAAATAAAACATAAAAATAAGCATAATTTACATAGAAAATATGGTACTTTTTGAAGTAAATAAATTCAAAAATACCCCCAAAATAAAATAAAAACACCATAAATGGATAGACAAAACTTTATCGAAGACAATGATATAACATTTATAATAAATAAAAATTAGGATCACACCTAAGTCCTCTGTGCCCACATTTGTCCAAAATTACCGGATTAAGGGTTTGAAATAGCTGGTGTTTCAGACGTCGCAAACTGTAACCAATCAGATCACAGTGTGATCGTCAACGAGTGGATCTCTGAGCTGAGTTGAGGCGGGGCTAATTTGCATATTCATAGAACCGAGGCAAAGGTGTAGAGTTACATTCAAGCTATTTTAAGGCATGAAAAAACAAGGAAAGAACATTTAAGTTATTCAGGTGATCAAAGAGTTTTAAGGGATCTAATTATTTACTACAGGGGACTTAATAAGTAATATTGTATTGGAATAAGTAATATTGTATTGGAAGTAAAATAAGTAATATTGTATTGGAAGTGCCTTATATTGTTCGTGCAGTAATGTTTTTGTTTCGCTAAAAAGGACCAGCTCATGAGAGTCATTTTTTTAGGAATCCTGAATTTCCAAAATCAGTGTTTTTGATTCACTAAAACGAGTCATTTGTTCGGCAATTGGACAGAACAGGCTGCACAGGCACAGTACCTTTTTGATTAACTAAAAAGACTAATAAGAGTAATTTATTCGGGAATCGGACTACACTGGTCGAGCAATAGGCTTTTGATTCACTAAAACAAACCACCTCATTAGAGTCATTGATTTAGGAATCAGACTACACCGGTAACGCCGTATATTTTTAATTCACTAAAACGAACCATCTCAGAGTCAATCACTCAGTATATTTTTGATTCATTAAAAGGAATCGCCTCATGAGCGTCATTAATTCAGGTTTCGGAAAACACTGTTCAAGCTGTATGTTTTTAATTCACTAAAATGAAACGGCTCATAAGAGTAATTCGTTCAGTTTTTGAACTACATTATGCTGGAAACACGGAAAAACAAGCAATATATGGGTGATCTATCAGCATTTAGCAATAAAAGCTGTATTTGTTACCTTAATATATAGAGGCTCCTGTAAATTGTCCACTATCAGGCAAACACGCTCGTCCCAAACCGGGTTAAGGTTCTTGTGTATGATTTTACTGCGGAAAACTTCTTTACCAGCTATTTTGAACTTCACATATGGGTCACTTGTTCCTGAAACATATAAAGTTTTGATTGCAACATACTGATTAAACAACTATTGAACATTTAAATAGCTTATAGATACAACGTAAAACACATTTCCCGGACAGTAAACGCATATTTACAGTAACATAACAACATGAGCATTAAAATTGCAGATCTTACCACCTCTGTCTCGAATGGCAAGGTTGTTTCCTCTTTTCAGCACAATGTCCAACTGGTACATTGCTGAGATAGGCATTAAAGTCTGTATGCCACCGTTACCAGCTGCATTAACGCCCTGAAGAAAACAGACATTGTTCCACAAACTTTAGTGCACATATGACATGCACAAACACAGAGTATCCAACAGCATTAATGCCAAAACTTATAGCATGTGAGAGTTTTACTTGCTCAAACATGATTATAGGGAGAACTCTGTTGTTAAATACAATGTTTAGATAAGCCCCAATATAACCTATGCCTGGTGATGCAATTTATGATTCAAATTAAGACAGGATGTTGCAAGATGCTAAAAACAGATAAAACCACCGAGTACATAACATTGAGCTCATCTTATTTTACAGAACAAGTGAAATGCTTTATATTCTGTTCTAACAGTTTTATATTAGAATGGCACTCTGCATTAATTTAACTGGACTCTTTACAACACATCATCATGTTTTCAGTTCTTATACAGAACAGTGGTAGCAGTCTTACTGTGTGTAATGGCATGTTGCAACATGACAAGTTTGTTGCAGCAAGTAAATGATCTGTCCACAATGAAAGCAAGAATGCTGTGCAATTTGGCACGATGACAGCTAATCAGAACATATTCAATGGTTATAATATGATTGGGGAATTCCACAGTTTTCATACTTTTCTGAAAGTCAGCACACATTTTTAGTTTTTAAACAGGTTAAAATGCTATTAAACTAAAATGTGAGAGTCACAATGTGGTGTAAGGGTGTGTTGTTCACACTTGGCATGTTTAGTTTGATTAAAATGAACCCTGGTGTGATTGCTCTGTTTGTGCGGTTCATTTGAACGTGTGAACGCTGCCGAACGTGTGAACCTTGCTGCCACCAAACAAGCGGTTCGAATTAAATATGAATGTAACACGGACCATAGACATGTAAACAAACCAAAAACAGAAATATGAGACCCTAAAAACAACAGAATGCTCACGTATAATTATTATTATTTTTTTTGTCATGTTTTGGATGTTCGAGTTCAGTCGCGAAAATGTAATAAAAGCTGACCAATCAGGGTGTGAACATATCCCTATTCCTAACGCCAAGCGAACCAGGACTAATTGGCCTGGTCTGGACCAAGCGAACCAAGCAAATGAACTACAAGTGTGAGCACACCCTTATATCTGTTTGCTGTCAGTGGCTAATATTTGTGTAGGAAGTGAAGCACTGTTGTGTGTGTCATGTCAAATTCACACATCTGACAGCACTTAAAACTGTCCAGAATAAGTAATGTATTGTTTCTGGTGATGTAGCCTAGTACAATGGTTTGGTCTGAAAAGTTGTGGATTCATAAACTATATCATTGTGTCCTTGAAAACCAAAGTCATTTAAAGAAGCCATATCATGGAAAACAGTGTTGTTTTTTAAAGGGATACTCCACTTTTTTCTTTTTTCTTTTTTGGAAATATGCTCATTTTACAACTCCCCCAGAGTTAAACTGTTGAGTTTTACCATTTTTGAATCCATTCAGCCGATCTCCGGTTCTGGCGGTACCACTTTTAGCATAGCTTAGCATGCATCATTGAAGTGCACAAGACCATTAGCATTTCTTCCAAAATATTACCAAAGTGTTTCGATATTTTTCCCATTTAAAACTTGACTCTTCTCTAGTTACATCGTGCACTAAGACAGACGGAAAATGTAAAGTTGCGAATTTCTAGGCTGATATGACTAGGAACTATACTCTCATTCCTGCGTAATAATCAGGAAACTTCACTGACGTGCCATGAGTGCAGCAGGCGCGATGACTACACAAACTTAGTCCCGGTCACGTTGGAGGCTGGGCAATATTTTCAGATGCTGCGTCATAACATTGCGCCTGCTGCACTCATGGTGCGACAGTGAAGTTTCCTGATTATTACGCAGGAATGAGAGTATAGTTCCTAGTCATATCAGCCTAGAAAATTGCAACTTTACATTTTCCGTCGGTCTTAATGCATGATGTAACTACAGCAGAGTCAAGTTTTTCAATAGGAAAAATATCGAAACACGTTGGTCATTTTTTTTTTAGAAATGCTAATGGTCTTGTGCACTTTAATGATGTATGCTAAGCTATGCTAAAAGTGGTACCGCTAGAACTGGAAATCGGCTGATCGGATTCAAAAATGGTAAAACTCAACAGTTTAACTCTGGGGGAGTTGTAAAATGAGTGCATTTCCAGAAAAAGTGGAGTATCCCTTTAAATGTAAGAATACTAGTTACAAGGAAAATTAACATGAACGAGCAAGAAACCTTGACCAGTATAAGTGGCGAAAAATGAAATGCCACAAAACTGTAGAATATTGCAAAAATTTTGGGAGCGCAAGGGGATCTGTGGGGAAAATATGATTTTTTTTAAAAAAATACATGTCTAAATATCTACCTTTGAAAAACTCTGGAATATAGTGTTCTGGACACTCTAAAGGTGTTGCTTGGGTGTTCGAAAGAGCCCACCAACAAGTCTCTGTGATATTCTGATCTATAGGCATTCGGTCAGATCGCCCTTCAATAAGTCAATCAAGTAAAAAGCGCAGGTCTGATTATTTAGAAAAGTATTAGCACACCTCTTTCCCAAGCCTCTTCCTCGTCCTCAGTGATTTGACACTAAATTCATGTCTGTGGCACAAATGGTGCGGAACGGGTTATGTGGCAATGTATAATATTTCAGGTCTTTAAAAAAACAAAGCACCACTTCTTATGTCACATAAACACACAGGCACTATTTGACAAACTTACACTTCCCCTTTTTGCCCTTGAGCAACAGATGAGGTGAAAAACACATTTTGGTCACACATTAATGTGTTTGCAGTGTCAGCTGAAAGCAGGTGAGATTTACATTGCTGGCCTTTAGGGCGTATTTAACATCCTTTTTAGTGACAGGGTATAGAATATAAGGATATCGAATATTTTTATTAGAAGGGAATTCCCCTAACAACATCCTGGTGTGTGACGATACGGATGTTCTGATGGCTCATTTAAATTTAGAAATCCAATATTTATCTTCCTGCATTTCAAAAGACAACAATATCTGGGATAACATCTCTATAATATTTCTGCTCCACTCGCCAAACAGAATTCCAAATATGACGAATGACAGGTTTTGCCTCCTCCTCTGCTGATTGGTCAGTCACACAGTCGTGTGCCAAACTCACATCTGAAAATCTAATTATATTCATTTCACCGAGAGATGCATGATTTGGGTAATAAGAATCTTACTGGGATTTTTCAGATTTAAAAAAAAATGATTTTGAACCACAGGTAGACATTAAAAGCCAGATTTACTAACAACTTGCACCAGTGCAAACATTGTTTTGCCTTTAAAAAAACTACTGTCAGGATTTAATGAAGACGTGCAGTGAAAAATTAGCGTTATTTTTGTGGCTGACCTTATTGTAGGAGTTTCCATTTCAGACGCAAAATTCATGGGAGGAGAGTATTTAAATGAATCATGCATTTGCATTTGTCAACTTACTGGCATTTGCGCCATTATTTATCGCTCAGAAAAAGCATGTCTAAACCAGACACTAATTTGCACTGCTCTTGTGTTAGTCGTTATGGAAATGATCCAACGTCTGTGTTCTTTAATTTGACTTCTTTTGCTTCGCTCTGAAAAACGCAGCGCATGTATTTAAGCAAATCGCAGCCTTTGCAATCCGATAATTACACTAAGCCATGTCAAGGTTATAGTTTTATTTCGAGTAATTGTCCAGCCCTAGTTCCATCCCTTCCCTATAAGATCTGTTCTGTACCGAGTATCTTTGTCAGAAAAGACACCTGTTGTTTCATCTCCGCTGTGAGGTAATTACAAGAGTAGATCTCCAAAGGAGAAAGACATTGAAATGAAAAAATGGTGCCAGACATTAAAAACACATCAACCGCTGCACTGAAAATCTTCTTTGAGGTTTGTACAAGCTCATGTTGATTGTGCCTATGAATCAAATTCTCATAATAAGATCCCTATTTCTCCATAAAGTAGAAACAGTGTGAGTGTGACAACCCAAACACAAGTTATTTTCATTAGAGATAATAAAGACACAACAAAACCGTCATTTTGTACTCAACGCCAATGATTTGCAGCAACAAAGCAACCAGAAATCGTTCAAAATGAGCAAAAGAGTCTGTCCTTTATGCAAATCTGCATTAGTGCAATGGGATATGGATACAGTTAGATTGATGATTGAACATAGGCAAGAGAAAATGTTTCAGAATGACACGACAAGGGGTTTAACAGGAAGGTGAAGTGGTTGGCAATATGGTGTTAAAATTACTGAACCACTTCCTGTTTGAAAAGCAGCTTTTAAACATGGAAAGTCTGGTTCCATTATATGGGCCTCAGAGGATGTGCAAAATGCACTTGTATTAGATGTTGTAAGACAAGAAACGTGATCAGTTTTGTTGTTTCCATGCATGTCTGATATGTAGCATTTAGGCCCTGAGCAGTCAGACACTATCATGTCAGTAAACGTTAACTTCATAAAAAAGTTCAACTTACCCACGTTAACTTCAACCAACCCACGGCCTCATACTAACCTTAAAATGGCGTAACAACTGTATCAGATTAATATCTTAAAAACTAAGGACAATATAGTTCAAAATTGGTTCCAGATCGTAGAAATTATATCGTAGAAAAATATATATATATACAATCACCAAAAGGATTATTAGGAACACCACACTAATACTGTGTTTGACCCCCTTTTGCCTTCAGAACTGCCTTAATTCTACATGGCATTGATTCAACAAGGTGCTGAAAGCATTCTTTAGAAATGTTGGCCGATATTGATAGGATAGCATCTTGCAGTTGATGGAGATTTGTGGGATGCACATCCAGGGCACGAACCTCCAGTTCCACCACATCCCAAAGACGCTCTATTGGGTTGAGATCTGGTGACTGTGGGGGCCATTTTAATACAGTCAACTCATTGTCATGTTCAAGAAACCAATTTGAAATGATTTGAGCTTTGTGACATGGTGCATTATACATCAGAGGATGGGTACATGGTGGCCATAAAGGGATGGACATGGTCAGAAACAATGCTCAGAAAGGCCGTGGCATTTAGACGTTGCCCAATTGGCACTAAGGGGCCTAAAGTGTGCCAAGAAAACATCCCCCACACCATTACACCACCACCACTAGCCTGCACAGTGGTAACAAGGCATGATGGATCCATGTTCTCATTCTGTTTACACCAAATTCTGACTCTACCATCTGAATGTCTCAACAGAAATCAAGACTAAACAGACCAGGCAACATTTTTCCATTTTTTGTCTAATTTTGGTGACCTCTTTTTCCTATTTGTAGTGGAGATGAGTGGTACCCGGTGGGGTCTTCTGCTGTTGTAGCCCATCCGCCTCAAGGTTGTGTGTGTTGTGGCTTCACAAATGCTTTGCTGGATACCTCGGTTGTAACGAGTGGTTATTTCAGTCAAAGTTGCTCTTCTATCAGCTTGAATCAGTCGGCCCATTCTCCTCTGACCTCTAGCATCAATAAGGCATTTTCGCCCACAGGACCGCCGCATACTGGATGTTTTTCCCTTTTCACACCATTCTTTGTAAACCCTAGAAATGGTTGTGTGTGAAAATCCCAGTAACTGAGCAGATTGTGAAATACTCAGACCGGCCCGTCTGGCACCAACAACCATGCCACACTCAAAATTGCTTAAATCACCTTTCTTTCCCATTCTGACATTCAGTTTGGAGTTCAGGAGATTGTCTTGACCAGGACCACACCCCTAAATGCATTGAAGCAACTGCCATGTGATTGGAAGGATGATTAGATAATTGCATTAATGAGAAATTGAACAGGTGTTCCTAACAATCCTTTAGGTGAGTGTATATATTCCGTTAATTAAATTCAGATTCAAATTTATTTTGTTTTTTTTCAAGGTAATTTTCTACAACCAGGTTTTCCATGACTGTACCTTGCAGCTCAGCATAACTGCAATTCCCACATACCATGAATTGACACAGTTAAGAAAACGAGTGTCCGCATGCTAAAATCCACTCCTACGGGTGTCGGGAATTGTAGAGGAGTTCATCTAAGTTGCTTGCTCCGTTGCCAGACCTTGAGTCACAGATAGATGGGAAAGTGCCACTAATACGAAACAGATTTCTTTAAAAAACATGCTGCTGTCTTTCAAACCTCCTAGCCCTTCCTCAGAACTTTAACCACAAATTAAGCTCAGGCAGCTCCATACCAAGACTGTTTATCAAGTCCAGACATGTAATGAAGTAAAGAGAGAGCCTATTTGGTCCAGAGGAACTCAGAGTTTTTCAACTGTTTGACTCTGATCTCAGCTGCACTGTTGGTGGCTGTAAAACGAGTGATGTAATGGATTGGGATGGACATATACTGTACAGAAAACTTAAAGCTAATGCAAATAAAAATTCAATACTAGCCAAACTTTATAGCTCTTTATATGTAAATATTTAAAGGGATAGATCACCCAAAAATGAAAATACTGTCATCATTTACACCCCTTCATGTCATTCCAAACCACTATAACTGTATAAGTTACTTTACAACTACATGTCAACTAGAGCCCTGTTTACACCTTGATTTGAAGTCACTGAATCGGATGATTCGCCAACAGACATTCTATACTTAGTGGCCTATCTTTGTAAGTACATTTCAACTTATTCTACTTACCCCAACCTAACAATCTACTAATACTCTAATGATAGTTAGTTGACAAGTAGTTGCAAATTTACTTTGTCTAGAACCGACTTTCTTTCTTCCAAGGTACACAAAGCAGATATTTCGAAAAACATGTCGTGCAGAACAGAGAAAGTACTAAGTTTGGAATGACTGCTGTTTTCAATTATGTCTAGCAGAGAGAGAAAAACTACAAACGATCTTTATTACTGATCTTAAAGTATGATGAACATTAGACCACCAATAAAAAGAAAATAACCAATGTAATTCAGTTAATTAATGAACCTCACTGCTTGTCTTCAAGCCCGTGTTAATGTGTCTTTACTTTTAGGCAAGTTTCTCTTCTTGCAAACCAGCTTGGCAAACACCCTCCGGCAACTAACTATACAGTGCCAACACAACTGAGACTAACAGTTTGTAGAAAACAACTCAACGTCATGACCAAACTTCACAGGTTTTTAAAGAAAATCATAATTTACATTTAATCATTTAGCAGACGCTTTTATCCGAAGCAATAGAAGCAATAAATCCAACAATAGTGCAACAAAATGCAAGTGCTGTGACTAGTCCCATTTTGTATAGCACAGTACAGGTAGTATGTTTTTTTGTTTTGTTTTTGTTGTTATGGAAAAAAGGTAGACTAGTCCTAAATAATTACAAGCTTGTTCTTGTGAGGATGGGGATCTGAAATGAGTTTGACTATGCAAACACATAATTTTGCATGTACAAATGTCAAAATGGACATGCACAGAAACACCTCATGTAGGTGTACTGTGCACAGTATCAAATGTTAAAAATGTGTAACAAGGTATGTTGATAAGGGAAGAAAGAGAAAAGTTCAACAACTGCGATTACAATAAATAAACACAAAGCGAAAGTAGAAAAACGGCAGAACCTGACAGACCACCTCCGCAAACACATTAACCTAATAAAATAACATAAATATCCAGGCCTGGTCCTCTCTCATCCTTCACTTTCTCGCAATCTCCCTTGAGAGATCCTTGCCAGTGTGCAAGGGCAAGGTTAAGCATGCATGCAACAAAGTGATTGTCTACTGAGCATTAGGAGTTCTGAACTGATTTCAGCCTGTGTTACCCTGGTTTTACAGAACATGGTGTCTAGCTGAACCATGCGAGTCAAGCTGAGAGTCGAGATTAACCTGCACACCTTGATCAAGTTGGTTATGAGTGGCAGATCACCTTGAACCAGAAAGAAAACAGCTACCAGGTTACAAAAACCAGCTTAAACTAGCATGCCGTTGTTTTTCCGACAGAAACCTGACTGTGATTGATCACTTTCTATATAAGGAAATGCATTTATTTTATTTCAATTGCAGCAAACTTATTTTCAAAAAGCCTAAATTCATTGTGTACATTAAATATGATTTGAATACATTTAAGTGCTGGCGGATGTGGCATCACAAATCCCTGAGGGCTCAGTTATCCATAATAAATTTACCAAAAATGTGTTACACGTAACACCTTTGAATACTCACTCTATTTTTTTTTTTTTTTTTTTAACAGAGTGATTTCAAAAACATCTGCAAATGTAATGTAGACAAACTAGCTGTCACGGATCCAATACAAAACTAACAACTGCATCACTTATTGCTGCAGTGCAATGACCACAAAAAAAAAAAAAAAAAAAAAAAAAAACAACTGAAACATCTTACCACACTTTTTTTGACCTCTTCTTCATTACCATTCATCACAACATCATCAATGCATGTGGACATTGGCGGAGCAGGTTTTTGTTGAGACTGCACCAATTGGGAGAGTGACGGTTTGGAGCTGACGCTTCTTTTCAACATCTGGATCTCCGCACCGAGCGACGCTGCAGCTGTTGCCGCCTCACCGACACTCTGCTCCCGCATGCCGCAGCGCGTCCTCTCGCTGTCACCGTTATCCAGAGCTGTCTCTGCGCTGGGCAGATTGGGTTGTGACGAAGACATCGCTCGGTCCAAACCATTCGGTCGTTTCTTTTTAAATATCCAAAACCTACTTTCTTGCTTTCTGTCCTTTTTGCCCAGTTTGGGGCTACCAGTGAGTTTGGCTTTGCCGTGGAAGGATTTCCACAAGCCCCGCTGATGATGGGATGGAGAAACATCATCCATGTCCAGTTCCCCTTCCATTCCCTTCCTTTCTCTGCAGTCTGCTTCTGTGTCTCAGTCAGATTTTTCTGTCAGGTTGATGTTAAAACATGCAAACCAATGCAAATGCCATTTACTTCAGTGTTGTGCTCAGCAGGACATGTTGAGCGTTAAAAACATGTTTGATGCGGAAGTTGTGATGGAGAGCCAAGTTCCTCGACACCACATCTGCTAACCTTTATGTTTCATAAAACAAGCCAGTCCCCCAGCATGTAGCCCTCATCCACGCCCAGTATTTAAAAAAAAAGTTGCAGACCCATACTTATTAATACTGTAAGCTGTCTCATGCATGCGGTGTTCCTTCCCGCCGAGGTTTTATTTACATGCAATTCTGTTAAACCCCTGCTTCGTGGAACGTTAATCTGATACAACGTGGTCAAGATTCTCATATGCAAATATACGTTTGTACCACAAGATAAACTTGTGACTGGCACATTTTACGCACAGATTACACGCACTGTCTGTGCAGCACACCTTGGATCGTGTTTTTGAACTGGACCACCTTGGCTTGAACAAAACCGTTCTCGTTCACATTCAATTCAAAGACAGCATTCTGAGATTGATTGTAACCAATAGCGTTGCGATATTTGATTGATTGGAACTACGGAACGAATAAGCCATCTTTGCTGGCTTTCTAAACGTGTTCGTGATTCGTGAATGAACTAAATGAATGGGTCAAAATCGACTTCACAATTTCCACACACAAAAACCCCTGAGATTTTCCATTTAACTTTAAATTAACTGGAAGCTGACAATAAACGAGCACCATTAATTATGTCCACCCTCTCATGGACAAATTCAAAGTAGAAAAAATATATTTTCATTGCATAGTGATTATAAAATGTAGATCTGCAGAAAGATAATGTGTCGCTTTCCCAACAAAACATTTTAGTTAATGGTAGGGTTAGTTAATGGTAGGGTTATCAAAAGGTATTTTGATAAAAAATGAATTTCTTGCCTAAATATGTTTTCCCAATAAAATATGCGATAGATGTACATTCTTTTCTAAATAAAATCTAACAACAAAAATTTAGTCAAACTTTTAAACAATACTAACTGGGCCTTATTTGTTTATTGAGAAATCACATAAGGTTTTGATAATTAGTTTATTTTCATATTAAGTTGAACATGACTGGGTGGACAACTAGATGACAAGGGTGGAACTTATGGAATGCCAAAGCTGACTACATTAAAAATAAATAAATACATAAAA